>CAIGRT010190334.1:0-11591 GCA_903798405.1 Fraxinus platypoda | reverse complement strand
AAACAAGAAAGAGAAGAACTGAAACTCTCTCTCTCTTTCTCTCTCTCACATTCACACATACACCTACAAATTATACATAATTATAGACTGAAATTTATATGAATTCATACGTATAAAGGTGGGGGGAGAGAGATAAGGGATTGTTCTATTCATGTAGTTCCAATCAAGTCCTCCTTTTGCATCTTCTTATCCAATATATGTAAGTCCCATCTATTATTAATTTTATTATTATAAATCATTGTGCTTTTTTTTTTTCTTTTCTGTTCTTTTCATTTGACGTTTTTGTTTATTCCGTTTGCTTTCTGGTTATTCTCTTGATGCTGAACAGCGTTTGAGTTTTTATCTTAAAAGAGTATCGACGGATCTAATCTGAATATTTAATTAGTTTTATTTGTAAACAGATTGCAATATTAAAGCTTTGATTTTGATTAAAACAAGATTTTGGCAGCTGGGTATCGTTTGATCTGAATTCTAGAGATCTGGGCTGCTTTGTGGAATTTTTCATGCTTTATTTGATCAAAATACTTGATTTTTATGTTGTTTTTGAATCTGGTTTTCTCTGCCGATTGATGAATTTTGTTGCTTGAGAAATCATTTTGACTAATTTAGGTCTAGAAGTTATTGGAATATAGTTCTTTTATTGAAAATCAGTTGATCTTAGATTAATAGTCTTATGGAATTTGGATCAGAAACCGTAATTGATGTGACTTTTTAAATCATTAACTGTTACGGAAACTTTTTTGCTGAATGAAAATTTCCTTGGGTAATTGGTAGCATGGACAACCCCGTATAGAGGTACAATTTTCCCAATTTTCGATTTTATCAGTAGATAAGTTGTTTGTTATGTCTGTGTGGTTCTTTTCAACAGTTTGAAAATTCTTCATTGTATCTGGGATTTCGGATATATGGTTATCCATTTTTATCAGTGGATTGCAGTTGTTGAAGAAGAAGGATTTGGAGTGGTTTGGATAAAAAAGGAGGTGCTTCTTTTGCCATCAAATCAGTAAGACATGGTGGAAGACAGGGTTCGTTTGGTCTCAAGGCCCAGGACCTGTGAAAAAGAAAGAAATTTGCCTTGCATGAATCACCCGCTGGAAAAAATTGAGGTTCAGCAAGGGAAGCGACCCTTGGACATAGCCGGAGAGAAAGATGTGGTTGTCAGAAAGGTGTCTAAGAATTCGGGAATCTTTGTAGATACATCTTTATCACTTGGTGGGTTTTTAATGTCCGCTTCTGACCAATCCAGTAACAAGCGGCATACAGGAGAAAATTCTGATTCGAGTTCTTTGATTCCTGCTATTGGTCGTGACAACTCTATTAGTTGTCTCATTCGGTCCTCAAGAGCTGATTACGGTGCCATTGCATCTTTAAACAGTAGTTTCCGTTCGCTCATTAGAAGTGGCAAGCTCTATAGATGGAGGAGGGAAAATGGCGTGGTTGAGCACTGGGTTTATTTTTCCTGTCGGCTTCTTGAATGGGAAGCATTTGACCCGAGTTGTCGCCGTTGGATGCATTTACCAAGTATGAATCCTAATGACTGTTTCGTGTTTGCGGATAAGGAATCTTTGGCTGTTGGTACTGAGCTTCTTGTTTTTGGACGGGATCTCATGTCTCATATCACTTACCGGTATAGTTTGCTGACCAACACGTGGTCATCGGGATTAAATATGAATGAGCCTAGGTGTTTGTTTGGATCTGCCAGCCTCGGGGAGATCGCAATATTGGCTGGTGGTTGCAACTCGCGTGGCACTATCCTCAGTTCTGCAGAGCTCTATAATTCTGAGTTGGGAATTTGGAAGCCACTCCCAAGCATGAACAAACCGAGGAAGATGTGTTCCGGGGTGTTCATGGATGGAAAGTTTTACGTGATTGGAGGAATTGGAGGAACCGAGTCAAAGCTTCTTTCTTGTGGGGAGGAATATAATTTGGAAACCGAAACTTGGACTGAAATACCTAACATGTCCCCAGTGCGGACTGACGTGGCTAGGGAATTCAGTCTATCTGCTTCTTCCGAAGCACCGCCATTGATTGCTGTTGTAAATAATCAATTGTATGCCGCTGATTATGCTGACATGTCACTGAGAAAATATGACAAGAATAACAAAGTGTGGACTACCGTAGGAAGATTGCCAGAACGAGCTGATTCTATGAATGGTTGGGGTTTGGCATTTAGGGCATGTGGCGATAAGCTTATTGTCATTGGGGGGCCTCGGACTGTCGGTCAAGGATATATTGAAGTCAATTCGTGGGTTCCGAGTGATGGTCCTCCACAATGGGTTTTGCTCGGCAGAAAGCAATCTGGCAGTTTTGTTTACAATTGTGCTGTGATGGGATGCTGATCATTTGTGTTTCGATCCACAGTCTGTACCATTCAGATCAGGTGCCTTGCTCTCTGATGGATTGAATCCCAGATGCACCAGATTATCTTGCAAGTTCTATTTTCAACTTTTTTTCCCTTTCACTTGGAGGATGATCAGAAGGATTACCAGATTTCCTTCAAGATTTGATCGATTACTCTCTTTGAGGTCGTCTTCGGTATATCTTTTAAAACCAAATCAAAACTTTCTTTCTTTAAGTTGCCTTCTCCTTTTGATGTAACATGAGAATGTCTCAAACTTGACCTTTGCACAGAAAAGTTGGTTCGAATAACTTCTAGGATGAATACATTTATAGGTTTTCATTGGTTTCTTATGAAGGTTTATCTCATAGAATTCAGTGATTTGGTTTTTCAAGTTCTTGATTTTCTTGGCATTGTATGAATGCGGAAAACAATAAGGCGCGAATATTTTTGCTGGGAGTATCGATCATTTTTCATCGATTACTCTTTGTAGCTTCATAG
This sequence comes from Fraxinus platypoda, assembly GCA_903798405.1. Lineage (NCBI taxonomy): Eukaryota > Viridiplantae > Streptophyta > Magnoliopsida > Lamiales > Oleaceae > Fraxinus > Fraxinus platypoda. Next base: position 8,752 of record CAIGRT010190334.1, on the reverse strand, counting down.
CAGCTTCCCGTTCTCTTTTATCCCAACGTTTTAGTATCGAGTTTTGCTATATGTACAACTAGTTTGACAATTAATTTGACAATCAATGAGTTGGCAGGCAGCTTGGCCATTGATTTGAATAATATTTATTCAAATCAATGGTGAGGATGTTTACGGTTGTCAAACTAATTGTACAAAATCATTGTACTAGTAGTATAACTCCTTAGTAATGCTGGTACTATTGACTCGAGTTGATTGCAGTTTTTATTCTCCATGAAGGGGGAAGTAAGATTTTGTTGCTCGACCCTTCGGAATGCATATTTTATATGTTCGTTGAATACATCGTACAAAGTACTCGCAGATTATTTCTGTGGCTTGTTGAATGAACATCTTGTTCTGTCTGATAATACTGTGGCAAGTCTCATGTTTATGCTCGTGTACTTTACACAACTATGTACATGTACTTATTTGCATTAGCTTTCTGGGTAACATTGATTAGACATGATTAAACGTTATAATTACAAGATTTTAACTTCATTTTCATTCTTAAAATTATTCGATATTACTTAATTTTCTTTGCCAAACATCGGTATGTTTGGTTTATTTCCAACAAAATATATAAAAACAAAGATTTCTTGAAAACTGAATACATAAATATTTCATCTTTGGAAAGGGAGAATATTAAGAATAGTTGGTTTCATGAATAAATTTAATTTTTAGTATTTCTTTATTAATAATAACAGAAATAAAGGGCATTGTTGACCAATTTTTACACTTAATGAATAAATTTACTTATAATTATAAAATAAACAGTTGTTAATGATTTAACTTTAAAAGTTGAAAATAAATAAAATTCTTATTTAAATAGGAATGTATGTTAATTTTCAAAAAGAGTTTTGCTACACAAATATAATTAATGCTTGACATAATGGATGACACCACACACACACATGGGGGATGTCGGCATTTTTTAATTCAGGTCGGNTGCAATGTGAGAGGTCGGTCAACCCCTATATCAAGAATTATGTTCATTCAGCTTAATTCTTTCAAAAATAATTATTTTTATATGTTCCAATATATCTAGAATTAAAAAATTATTATAAGGTTAACTTTACTTATACTTTGTCAAACATGCTCCAAGTTGAAAAAGAAATAAATATTATTTTTATTTGTATGCCCATACATAAATTTCTCTTCTTTTGGATTTGAAAAGACCTTATCCACATTTGATTCCAAACTTTCCTAGAAATTTCCTCTTCACTTTTTCGACAAAAATAAGGAAAAAAATGGGAATCTTAATGTAATAGACACTATCTCCCATTGCTTCCGTATATCCTATTTCAAAAGGGTATTTAGAAAAATAACGAACTAAAGATAATATATATTTAGTGATACGGGGGAAGATCAATACACTTTTCTTGAAAAATTCCTAAATATTCGAAATTTGATCGGGACCCAAGATTTTTTTATTAAAAAAGTATCAAAGTTAACTAAAACATGAAACAAAGTAAAGAAAAACATAGCAAAGCAAGAAATTCAGTAGTAAGAACTCACCAAAAATATGAGGATTTCTAAATTCTTTTCTATGTTTATCAATTTATCAAAACCTCACTAAGAAAAGTTAACAAAAAAAATAAAAATATCCCTTCTGCCACTTCAAAATTGGTTCAATTTTAAGACAAACAACATTGAAATTTCAGTTTTGCAATGCCTGTCTGCCAGAGATTTTCAACAGATTTAAATTGATTTTTGAACCGTTGCCAGCCATTTTTGTTGACTTTGCCTCTCACATGTGGGGCTCCACTTGGCATCTTAACGGTCAAAAAATGGCTACTAATCCCTTGGAAAATCTGCACCAGACAAGTTCACAAGAATTTATTTATCACAGGATTGATGGTTATAATTTAATTTAATTTTAAGTGTTTCTTTTATTAATGAATTAATGTTATTAATAAATAAAAATTAAGGGCATTGTGGACCAAGTAAAAAATATATATGAGGACAAAAGTGTACCTTAAATGATTCCCATAAATCCACACTTTTTATATGTGGTTGATAGATGTAGATGATTTGCACACTTTTGTAGCAACTTGACCACAAGAAAACCTTAGTTATTATTGCTTAGTGCACAAATACAAGGACAAGCAAATCTTATTTCTTAAGATTATCTTCCCCAAGACCATCAAGCAAAATCGAATGATTTGTCTTTTTATAAGGGTAAAATTGTCCATTCACCTAACGATGATAGACTGATCTTAGGGTTTAGATTCAAGTATTAAAGAACTCTCGTCCCAATATTTTATGACATTCAATGGAAAAAATAAAATATACAAAATTTAAGATGAATATATTATGTTACTATCGATGTATGTAATTGACTACGATTCTTAAAGAGATGTAACTAAAATTCATGCAAATGGTTGCAAAAGGCAACATATCGACAACTTAATGTCGTTCTATTTTCCACGGATAATATATCGCGAGTATCTCATAGGGGAATTATGATTCACCCTCTCTCTCCTTTCAACTGAACGATTTTCATTTCGCTCTATTTGGTTTCTAGTTTGGCATTTTTTAAAGGCATTTATATCAAGTCAAATGTGGCATTGCTGATTCAAGACGAGTGAAAAGGAGTAACCAATAGATGGAAAAACATAAAACTTGTCTCATCTTCCATTATCTAATGTTGTCTGTTGAGCCTAAGTCAACTCATATTTATTACATGCAAGTCGAATGTGCCTATCTCATTTAGTGACAGATCCACGAATTCAAGTGACCATGAACAAATTCAAGTGAGCACGGACGACCACTAGACACCGCTAGAGCAGCCGTCTAATGTAAGGAAAAAAAATTCTGATGGAGTCAGCACGAGTCTCTAATGGCTCGTCGGGTGCTTACTCCGTCCCTGATCTCACTTTACAACTCTAATTAATTCTTCGTGAATTAAAAAAATGCTCATCAGTACATATGAAATTTAAAGTAAGAAACACATCATATATGTGACAACTCACCCCTCTCCTTCATCTTTCACCTGAATTATGCTAGGTGCTTCAATTAATAGATGATTACATAATATGATGTGAAGGGAAAATATTGAATGAAAAAGTTGATTGTATTTTAAATTGACAAATGATATAATACCTTATTGTATTATATAATCTATTATGTAAATCTTGATATACATGTAGAAAGACTCTTTTGTAAATAAATTCACCAATCCACCCTTATCAAAAGATATATTACCCCTAGTACTTTACATGTCTTCTATTATACTCTTGTGAATCATGAAGCTTTTTAAAATTCTATTAACTTTAAAATACACCAAATTGTTTAAGAATAAAATTACTTTTTGCCACAAAATATACGATAAAAATCTCAAGTTTATGAGAATAATTAACCACTGCTTCACATCAAATCAAAAACAAAAAGAACGAAGCTACATCTAAGTTAAACTTGAAGATGGAAGTCTTCTTTCGTTTCTTGACGTTGAAGAATGACCTCTCTCACCCGATTGACCGCATCGTTTACTATTCTTTCCACGGTTTCCTGCACATCTATAGGAGAAAAAGTCGGCAGGAAGGAAGAAGTAAACAATGGAAGCTGCTCGTACTAAGAAATGTGCCACTTGTTTTAAGGTTACCTATAAAATATAGAATTCCGTACTCACTACGGGCGTACAACTTCAATGCTCCTAGCAATCGAGTGACCAAGGTTTACTCACTCTAGCCCTTGTTTGATGCTCTCTAAATTAAAACTATTGTTTTACGTACTTATTTTCAATCACGTATTCAAACAATAAAATATTATACATGAAAACTAATTTTTTTTTCTACTTTTTAACCATACATTTTCTAAAATTTCACTATCCAAAACATTATTTTTGGTAAATAATGGCCACCAAACATGGCTTAATTTTTCACGAAAAAATGCACTTTAAATTTTTAAAAATATATTATGCTTTTTTATACATGTTTTATGAATTTGAAATGTCTGGACATAGTATGATGGACGAATTATTTTTCTTTTTCCATTATTATAAGAAAAATAAGACAAATTTTAATTTGATTACATATATGAAATTGAAACATAATGATAAGATAAATAATTTGATTTTTATAGATAATTTTTAATCTCACGATCCAAATGCCACCTTAATTTTAAGTAATTTTGAAATAGTTGTATCATCTAATGCATCTATTAAATCTATTACTCTCGCCAATGAGATATATTACAAAAATACATTGTATCTATCGCATCAAAACTTAGAGGGTGTTTGGTGGAGATTAAAATTAGATTTTTAGTAAATTGTGATAAAAAATTTTGAAATGTGTGGTTGAAAAGTTATGAGACCTATGAAAGATGTAGTTAATATTGATTATTTGACTTTGATTTGGATTAAAATCTGATTTTAATCCGGATCAAACAGTAACTTATTTTTATTGAAAGAATAAGCTAGCCAATTAGATAATAGTAATCATTGTAGGGGATGAATTTCATTTATGGGACAAAATAATCCTACCTCATGTTTGGTTCATTTTTTTAAAACTCATTTTTTCTTAAATTTATTTTCAAATACATATTTTATGGGACCGATAATTTTTATCAACTTTTTAACCATAAATATCATCAACGTTTTTCAAAATTTATAAAAATCTAATTTTTAACCAAACCAAATAGCTCTTTAGCATACAAAATTTAGAGAAATGCTATTCATCCCCACTAAGGTTGCATTCCCAGTCTAGGTGGCGTTAATGTGGCATTAAATGATATGTGAAATTAAATAAGTCATTTAATTTCACCTATCATTTAGTCAATCATTTAATGCCATTTAGATTGGGGATGCAACCCCACTGGGGATACATAGCATTATTGCAAAATTTATGGCATAGAGTTAAAAGTTGTACAACCATGGCCATGTGACAATGACCGAGGGATAATAAAGCAAAGGCCCATATGAGGTGACATGCACATGCTGAGTAGACCTAATTTTGCATTCATTAGTGCTGATTGGAAAAAAAAAAAAAAATTGTGAATTTTTTGGGCTCTAGGGGTGACAACTAACTATCATTGGCTTAATAATTGTGAAGCCAACAATATGATTAGGTTTCGATTTATGCTGAGACTACATGATGACACCCATCTCACAGGGGTGGGGCCCGTGATTATAAATTTTGCATTCATTAGTGCTCATTGGAAAAATAATATTGTGAATTTTTGGGCTCTAGGGGGTGACAACTAGCTATTATTGGCTTAATAATTGTGTAGTCAACAATATGATTAGATTTCGATTTATGCTGAGTGTACACGATGACACCCCTCTCAGAGGGGGGTGGGGCCCGTGAAAAATAATCGCAGACCCCACCCCCCTTGAGAGGGGGTCAGTCGGGGTGTACACCAAGAGCGTACACCTAGCACCACTCTTAGGTTTCCGAAAAAAAAAAGTTGATTTAAAATCAAATATATAAAAGTCATGAAAACTATGCTACAAGTTTTTCCATTATGGTTTTGAATAGCGCTACAAGTGGGCCTGCACACACTCCAATAGTGGGGTGCCATGTGTCCATTATGGACACCATTATGGCACCCTTGATGTACTTGTAGCACTACTCATATTTTTAAGCTAACCCAAACATGCTTGCAGTTTTAAAATCAGTCCCCTATTATTTTTCGTAGGCTCGATTATTATAATGTTTCTTTCTGCAGGTAATATTGGTTGGTCATAGCAGTGGAGGAGCTTGTATCTCCTATGCCTTGGAGCATTTCCCTCAGAAGATCTCAAAAGCTGTGTTCCTTTGTGCTACGATGATATCTGACAAACAGCGACCATTTGATGTGTTTGCAGAAGAGGTGAACTTTAGCCAGTCGTCTTAAAAGTTTTGGGCCCAAAAAGTGCTAATTGGATGCAAAACATTATTTAGCTATTTTGCCCTGTACGGTGGTAAAATATTCACAACTGTTGTGTTGGCAGAGTTTGTTGATCCCAACGGAGTTTGGACGGAAAAATATATTTCATTCTAAGAACTTCCAAATACTTCTGTTAACAAACAGTCGTCCCTACTTTTTTGACCATTATGACGAGTTTGATATGTTGAACTAGGCAACAAAGGATTAGTATTAAGAAAGAAAAATAAGCTAACATCTTTCCCTTTGTACTCATTAGTGCTGTCAAAATACTGTGTACCAAACAAACGCTAAATGTTAAAATTTTGGTTTGCAGCTTGGGTCTGCGGAACTTTTCATGCAGGAGTCGAAGTTTCTAGTTTATGGGAATGGGGAAGACAAGCCTCCCACAGGGTTCATGTTTGAGAAGCAGCAAATGCATGGCTTATATTTTAATCAATCTCCTTCAAAGGTACTTTCTGAATCAAGCAGCCAGTTTTGGAAGCTGTCTTAACTATCTCTATCTGTGGTTTAAGGAACTGCTTCACGTGCTAATACAACTAGCATGTAGATATATGCACCGCATAAAAACTGGAAAGACAAATATATAGTTATGCAGAAGACTTGTTGACTTGTCTTACTTTCTTCCTGATCCAAATGAATTAAAAAGATTGTGAGTCATAAATAAAAAAGTTCCCCCATCTTTCTGTTTTGTGTGTGTATATATATATATAAATAAAATTATCCCTTTCTTTATCAATTAGGTTTTTCTAAGGAAGCGTTGATTTTGTTTAGATGAAAAACATGTTAGGTTAGATGCTTGAAATGGCGGTGTAAGACTGTTGGGCTGTGGCATGGATATTAAAAGAGGGTGACCATCATGGTATTGCTAGACATAAGGAAGAAATTCGAAAGAAGAAAAGGATTTGATAAAATTGGCCGTCGTCTGCCCACTTTCCCTTTGATCATATGATATTCTTTTTCATGGATTTTAGACTACAAAGAAAAAAAGGATTCACATAGTCGACCCTGAATTTATTGGGAATTTTTATTTTATTTTTTGCTGATGCCTATGAGATTTATGCCTTGTTCATTCAGGATATTGCTTTGGCAATGGTTTCCATGCGACCGACCCCTCTTGGTCCCATGATGGAGGCACTGTCTCTCTCGCCCGAGAAGTATGGAACTGGCCGGCGATTTTACATTCAAACACTGGACGATCATGTACTGTCACCCGATGTTCAAGAAAAGCTTGTGAGGGAAAATCCACCTGAAGGAGTCTTTAAAATTAAGGGCAGTGATCATTGTCCTTTCTTCTCAAAGCCACAATCACTGCACAAAATTCTACTCGAAATCGGTCAAATTTCAAGGCAAACACTTTCTTGATAGAAAGAACAAAGCTGGGAAGTATCTTACTATGAATAGCTTTTCTGATAAGTATTCATTATTTAATGTCATGTATTATAAAAAAAGTAGGAAACGGCATTGAGTTTTCATTTTTTCATTTTTCTTAGCAGTTTCTTCATTCTCTTGGTATGTTCTTCTGATACAGGTCAGTTTTCCTTTGATTACAAATAGGAATGTGCATACAATGTGAACTTCCATTTGCTTCTCTTTATGGCCTCTGAACGTGTAGCTGTTTTTCTTATAAGATCATTGTTTTACAGGTTTTTATTCTCTTGAAACTTCATTCTGATAGAGAGGATTAGATTGTACTTGATAGTACAAGGAAGAAAAAGTTAAAATCTCGTTACTGGTCAGTTATGTCGAATATTACTTGCATGTTTGACACTTGTGAAACGCTAAAACAAAGTTGCGTAATGCACTTAACTTCTTGTATGAATTTAGATTGTACCCGACTCAGAGTAGCCAAAATAGGGAAATAAAAAAAGAAATGATTCAAGAAGACTACTCGATCCGCATATGCCATTGATTTGAACAGCAAATGACTGTTTCCTATACTAGTAATGGATATTAATAAGAGCTACACGAGCTTTCAAAGTTCAAATTTAATTTTTGTTGCTAAAAGTGAGTTCTCTTCTAACATAATTAATTTCTCTCCATGCTGGTAAGACGGTTATTGAACAACATTAAAAATTGACTTAAGAGATTTAATGTAGATTGAACTATATTTCGATATAGCTATCTACGAACAATTTGGAGGAAAACAAGTCAAACTACTCAAAATGATGGTTTCTAAATATCATAAAAAATTTCATCTATACATCTAAAAGTTTCTCCAAATCGAGCCTTTCGACTCTATTGTAGTGGTATCAAAATGCACCGGCTAGGACAGCACGCCAACGAGAAACTCATTGTTAGGCTGGCACTAGGGCGCGCAAACAAATTCAGTCAGTCTTTGCCTGATCCACCTAGTGACAAGCTTACAGGCCACAAAGAAATGTGAAAACCGGCCTAGTCCGTGACTGATAGATCTTTTGATTTTGTTTTACTCGGGTATGCTTGGTATATTTGTACATGAGTTTTGATCAATAGAATTTACATTTACCCATAAAAAAAAATAAAAAAATGGACAAATATTTGGAAGCTGATAAGAGGTGCCATTGGAATTAGAATTAAATAATTTGAAATGTACAGGAGTTTTCTTCCCAGAATTCTTACATATGCTGCTGTGGCAGCATTTTCGTTCTTTTTTTTTTATCATCTTTCAACCAAAAACTGCTAAATACCCCCCTTGTAATTTTTTGTCATCTTTCAATCAAAAACTGCCAAATACCTCCCTGTATAAATTCTGTGAACCAAATTCGTAGCAAGGTTCATTAGAATTACCTAAGAAATGAACAGAGGAGCAATGAATTAGAGACGAATATGCCTTTTTCGCCACGGATTGATTCCTAAACTTTGCTTCTCCAATTATTATCAATGCATTTAG
>CAIGRT010190324.1:0-31047 GCA_903798405.1 Fraxinus platypoda | reverse complement strand
ATACAGTTAAGATAGAAGAACTTGTGGGATCCATTCAAACATATGAACTCGCCATATCTCAACTGAATAAGGTTAAATCTATAGTCATGAACACCATTAGGGAAGAAGAAAGCGAGTCTGCCGATACTGAGACCCTTAGGGATGACGAAATAGCATACTTCGTTAAGAAATTCAAGAAAACGATGAGGAATAGGAGAAAACCTCAAGATAGGAAAAATGATGTCCCTAGTAAATTCCCGAAAGATAAGGGTGATAAGAATAATCCAGGACTTCTAGTAAGAAAACCCAGTCGTTAGATTCTATGAGTGTCAGGATTTTGGTCACTATAGAAATGAATGTCCTAATTTGAAGAGGAATTTGAATAAAGGAAGGAGTAAGGTATTAGTAGTGACCTTGAGTGATGATGAATCAGATTCGAGTGTTCAGAGTGATACTTCTGACGGTGAGGATGAACAAAACTTTATGGCTTTTACATCTATAGTTAAGATTGAATCTGATAAGGAAAGTGAAAAAGTAGAGAATGAAGAATATAGTGAAAATTCTGAGGATGAAACCGATATTCATAAGTCTTATCGACATCTGTTTGATGAGAGTCTTAAAATAAAAAAAGGTCAATAAAGCCGTACTAAAAAAGGTTAATGAACTTGAAAGAGTGAGAGGTAAACTCATAGCTGACCTTCAGGACTCTACCAAAAATCTGAGTGAGTTGAAACTTATTAATGAGAACTTAAAAGCTAAAGTTAAATCCTTAACTTACTCAGAAACTCGATAATCTGTTGGGGGTGAACAAGTCTGTTGGAAATAGGCACGGTCTAGGATATATTCAAAATGACAATACTACTGCTAGTACATCCAAGCCCACATTTGTCCCAACCTCCAACAAAGTTAGGAATGCTGTTAATCCTGAACCCAAGGGTAAGACTGTTTTAGGTTTGAGGTCTACTAGACAACATAGGAACAATCGTCCTATAAATCAGCAACAACCTCCATGTCGGTTTGAGCCTAGGTTTATTCTCACCTATCACCATTGTGGTGCACTGGGACACACAAGACCTGGGTGTCATAAACTCGTGACGAGTAGTAGAAGTCAGGATATCTCGAGCAAGATAACTTCTTCGCTAATCAGGTTATCCACTTAACTGAGATGATGACTCAGTTAACCAGAATCACCTCTACTTCTAAGAAGGTTTGAGTTAAAAGGAGTGACCTGAGAGGTCGTAAAATTGATCATGCTCTTAAAGGTAAGAGCATTCACGTACCTCTTTGATTAGTTACTTAGGTGCATGCATGTGCGTTTCATTGAGTTCTTTCATTCTTGTCTGCATCTCACTTGTTTATTATATGTTTTAATTTTTGCTTTGCTTTTAAAGTTTTTTTTTTTTTTTTTAAATTAAAAAATATATAAAAAAATGTGCTACTAGACATTTCATGAAGTTCTTAACTACTGTGTTTGTAACCAAGTATGCATTCATCTGATCTGTACTATAGTTTCCACTGATGATTTAGGTTATTATGGAGTACTTAGTATAGGTATCTTCATGTACCATCTGCACTGCACACACTATGATATTGTTAGTGGGACTCTACCGCGTATGTGAGATTTGGGATGGCAATCACATGTTAGTAAGGTACCTTTGAACATGAATTGACCTTATGTATTAGACCTAACCTCACGGCTATCCCCACTAATAAAAAGCTCAATATCTTATGTTCTTTTTCGAAGCCTATTTGATTCGAGCAATTAAGCCTGCTAGGATTCTCATAACCTGGTACATATGGTCAACTGACTTGGATTAACCGACCTAAAACTCGCTACAGGGGTCATTTTAATAGCTTAATGGAGAAGAACCTGAACTTAAGATGTGAAATATAATAATGAGCTTCAATATTGAAAGATGTGAAAATAAAATATGCTCAAAGTTAGGGGGAGAAAAGAGTATATCCATACAAAGCTTTTCTTTGTAGGTTCTAATGTGCTTTAAATGGTTTGACTTTCATAAGTAGAGGAACACACTTATTGGCAGTGATGTTTAACGTGTCCTTTCTCACAAAATTAACGTTTGGAGTCCTACTTACGAAGGTAGTGACACTTTACACATATGGATCACCTATACAATTTACTCCATGATAACTTGAATTACGTAAGTGGAAAAGATTACTGTTCATTGATTATACTTGTGTATGCTAACAACTGCATTTTTGAGGTATTTTATGTTAATTATCAGTCCCTTGTCATTTGTGACTAAAATGGGGAAAATGAAATGATTGATTTTTTCTAAAATTGATGAAGTATTTAAAAAAAAAGTTCGATGAATTATTTTTTTAAACAAAGTTTCATACCATATCTACTTAGCTGTTTAAATTTTTGATATTTTTGTGATGCTAATGTTTTTGTTGGTATTNTTTGTGATGCTAATGTTTTTGTTGGTATTTGGATTGACATTAGTGTTACGTCTCAATTTAGCTAGTGGTGATATCATGTGTTTATTGATTCTACTATTTCCTGTTTCACATGCTTTTATACTGAGTATTTGAGTTGTCTGTTTCAGGAAACGTGTTTTGACAAAGAAGAAAACGCAGTTCAGCCAAGACAGTTAGTTTGGTGGTAGTTGTTGTTTTGAGTCTATTTTTTTACTACCTTGACTTTAGATTTGTAGTTCTGTCACAGTATGTCAAAATGGGAGCTTGTTAGGTTTTTAATATAATTGGCAAGTCTGTGAACAAATAGGACTAGATATAGTATGTTGTAAAAGTTAAGGAGTAAGTTGCAAATATTATAAATTGACTTGTAATAGGTCTAGAGTTCGAGAATAGAAAGAAGGAAAAAATGGTGTCGCAATTTCGCTATACTGTCGCCATGATTCTGCTTGAGCGGTAGAAATAGAAACATTGTCACTTGCCGCCGCCTTACCTTCGCTCTAGCGACAACCTGTCGCTAAACTCCCGCTCGAGGGATGGGGTTATCCGTAAAATTTCAATTTGCGTTTTTAAGGTTTTTTGTCCGACCCATGCAAACCTAAACCTACAGTATAAATACTAGAAAGTCTTTGAACGGTTTTTGAGAAGGTTGAATATTGAGAAAACTACATTGCTTCATATACTCTTTATCAAAATCATATATAAGCTTTCAATCTTCACAATTTGATTGATTTTTGGTGGTGAAAACATCAAATCCATCTAATTCAAATACCAAACTGCTACTTCCTAAACATCTGTCAGAGTTTTGAAGATCAAGGGAAGGTAACTGGAGTTTCATAAAGTCGGGAGTTGGTGTAGGAATATGCAATCCAGGAAGGCTTTGAAAATTGCAGTCGGGAGTTGGTGCAGGAGCACGCAATTCAGAAGGGCTGCGGGAATTGTAATCAGAAGGTCAGAAAGTACTAGTTGTAGTCGTGTCTAGTGGACTGTAAGTTCATAATTCGTTCATAGTAGATTTTTGACTGGTAAAGTAACTGGAGTTTTTACCTAATTGAGATTTCTCCGTGATCATTCTGTGTGTTGTTACTGTTTTCATATAACTGTGGTAATTCAATATAAGAAAATTAGACTGTTTGATTAATCATTTAGAAATAATTAAAAGTGTATTGTTGCTATTTAATTATTAATTTTTAATTTCGCATAATCATATATTTACCCCCCTCCAGTTGTAGTTTGTGTCGAACATCGTAATTTCACCACCTAAGAATGCTACAAGTGTGCTTAGATCCAGTAATATTTGATCAAGGACAAAAATTGGAAACAGATTATAATGGATCACATAACATAATCAAAGACTCACACAACTCATGGACGTAGATAAAATGTGGTATATTAATTATTTTTCATTTTCCAAAAAATTGAGAGCACTTTAAAAAATAGCTCACACTGGCCAAATATCATTTAATAAATATTCTTGATTTTTTAAAAAAAAAATCAGAGTCTACTCAAGTTAAAAAAATATTTTTACAAATTTATTTCAAGCATTAAATACAAAAAAAAAAAAAATTAACTACTCCAAAATTAATTACTTGTACTGAAAAATCAAGAATAATTCAAGGACCAATCTACATTTTTTTAGAATTAAAATCGAGTTCCTCACGCGCCCTTACGTGCAAGACCAATTTGCAATAATTTTCTTACATTAATAAGAAAAATGGGGCGCATTAGCACCACCATGTCATTCTTGAAAAAAAAAATTCAATTGGTTATCCCAACTAATTTCGACATTCTGAATTCATCTGTGTAGTCATATTTTACAAAATCAATGTTTAAAGCCACGTTTGGGGCATCAACAGATCACCCTAGAGTGAAAATGGCAAAAAAAAAAAAAATAATGCAAAATTTTCAACTAAATTTCGAGAAATCATAACTTCTTCATTTTAGGGCCAAAATTAATAATCTTTATATCATATCATTGGAAAGGTCTTGAAAAGATCTATCCAACCAATCAAATGGGAAGCATAAAACACTGTGTAGAAAAAATTATGATATTGTGAAATTTCGAATTTTACCAATCTTCTTGCAAAAAATCATATTTACATCCAAATTTTGGGAAGTCATAACTTATTCATTTCAAGGCCAAAATTAATGATCATTATATCATTGGAAAGGTCTTGAGAAGATCTATCCAACCATACCAAATAGGAACCATGAAACACGATGTAGAAGAAGTTATCATGTGATGAAATTTCAAATTTTATCGATTTTCATGTAAAAATTCATATTTAAATCCAAACTTCAAACCCTCATAACTTCTTTATTTTAAGCAAAATTTAAGTTCTTCATATAGTTTGAAAGCTTATTAAAATACATTTCTAACAATACTAATTTTACTGCATAATTATTGATATATAGAAAACAATAAATTATCAAAACATGTCATTAAAGACCGCATAAGATTTCAAAATTTTACATATAAAATTCATAACACAATTGTATCATGTAATAGCATATTTAAGCATGTATTACAGCAAGAAAATCAACCTTATGGTTCTGGTGCCAAAGAAGTAATTCAAAGCATACTTTAACATGGATTTCAGGTCAAGATGCTTACTTGAAATGATGAATTCTAAAATCTTTTGAAAATTGAATCACCTTGCTTCCAAAACTTCAAATCTGCAATTGTCTTGCACTCCAATTGTCTCAATCCCGATCACAATAGAAGGTGATTATTGGCCACAACTTAAGTGCCAATTTTTGTGAGTTCTCATGCAAAAATAGTGTTTCTAGGTGCCTTTCAATTTTGGGAATATTTTCTGTTACGGGTCGTGTCAGACCCACCACCTCATCTGTCACGCGTCGACTGAGGTGATTGTACTTGGGACGAGCTGATTGTACATGCCGAAGTGATTACATGATGAACGAACTGAACATACGTCAGCGAATGAACCGGACTCATCCGCAAGTACACCGTGGATGCAAAGGCCAGCACTCCGCTTCTGCAATGCCTCACCTGCCCCGCCTTGCCCTTCAAATATCTCTTGTACAAAGATTTTTCCAAAGTCAAATCCCTGATTGATGGGACGTGTGGCAGGACTCAAACGATCAATTCAGCTGCCTTTGTCAAAGATATTCAATGCCAGCCAGCCTATGGAGGGACGGATTGACACCGAGGATGGGATGAGCCCTAAGGATCTTCGTGTCTCCTCATCCAACGACTCTCATCTTCCCATCCTTAGTATAAATATCCCCTCCTTGTGCCAGCAGAAGGTTTCGAATCCTACACATTCCAGTACACACATTGCAAACTTAAGTATCATTCCCTCCCTTAAATATCGGCACTTTATCATTAGACATTTTATCAACTACTTCCCGACGAGTATTCTATCGTCGGTGAACCCTTTTCTGGTTGAACTATAAACTGACTTGACCGTCGGAGTGCTCGCGGCTGCTCCCAACCCTTCCGGGAAAGGCCACGGGTGACTAACGTCGTGCTACGTGTGCAGGGAAGAGCTGACTCGAAGACTTATTCTGTTGGCCACGTGTCGGAACCATTTTTCGAGGTCAACATTTTCTATACAAATTTTCGCAATTTCTCTACCGTCTTTTTTTTTCTCAATTGCTAGATAAAAAAAAGTTGGAGGTTTTATGGGAGTTATAGGGAGTTGTGGATTTGAATTCCAAATTCAAATAACTCCCTTCAACCCTTTTGATGTCTTGTAGGTCGGCTCATCCCACATGAGTGACCATGATCCATATTTTCTAACAATTGTAATGGATGGTTTTTAAAAATATACATGAAACCAAAAGAGTACCATCTTGTTCCAAAAAAGGTTCATAATCCAACACAGTGTTTGATATTCATTCTTCTAAAATATATTTTTCTCTCTCTTATTTTTAACTGTACATTTTTCAATAAAATAATATTACATGCAAATCCAAAAAAATTTATTTTTTAATCACATATTTTTCATCAAAACACTGTTTAAAATGCATTCTCAGGACAGGGTGTAAATAAGAATAATCCTGTAAGTACAAGATTTTTTTTTCACAAATTTTATACAGGGAGATTGATTTGCTATTGCCAAAAACTGTTTTTGGTAACAACCAATCATGGGAAGACAGTTTTCGAACCTGTGAAAAAAAAATCCTTTTTTGGCAACAACCAATCATAGGAAGACAATTTTCGAACCTATGAAAAAAAAATCCTGTACTTATAGCATGTTTCTCTAAATAAAGAATTTCTTAACATTTTTCTTCGTTTATAAAATCAAGATGGGTCCCACGCCACTTATTTGATTATGCTAATTTTTGGCAACAGCCAATCATAGGAAGACAGTTTTCGAACTTGTGAAAAAAATCATTTTTTTTGGCAACAGCCAATCATGGGAAGACAGTTTTCGAACCTGTGAAAAAAATCATTTTTTGGCAACAGCCAATCATAGGAAGACAGTTTTCGAACCTGTGAAAAAAAATCCTGTACTTGTAGCATGTTTCTCTAAATAAAGAATTTCTTTACATTTTTCTTCGTTTATAAAATCATGATGGGTCCCACGCCACTTATTTGATTATGCTAGGAAAAATCATGAAGATATAAAAGCCAGCTTGAGTGGGGTCGTTAACAACTATCAATATGATAATTAATTATGAAGTCACCTAACTTACCATATAAAAAGTTCAATTTAACAGAGAGAGCATCACTAAATGGGCAAAGATACAGAGATGGGAATGGTGATGCAGCTTAATTATATCAATTTTTATGAATATATATATACATCTATTTATAGAAAAAGAGTATTCTGATTTATTTATTTACAGTAATTATTACTTTTAAGTTAGAAATGTTTTAATTTTAGTTTTTGATATTATTTCAGTTAGTTAAGAATTTTTTTTTTTTTTTTTTTTGAGTAAAATGCTATTTATAATTACTGCTTATAAGCAACCGTCTATCTGGCAAACTTCGACTATTAGCTGTTAGTAAGTAGTCAATCTTTGGGGAAAAAAAATCAAATTATTTCAAGCATATCTTAAACACAAAGAGAACAGCCTCTAAGAAATTATTTCAAACATAGTATGGAATTAAGATTTTTTTTTTTTTTTTAAAGAATAGGGAAGAAAATGGCAACTTTTGAAAAATATTGACAAAATGGTTACTCTTACAAGTAAAATGAAAAAATTAATACAGAAGTGCACAGTTTTTTGAGAAAAAAAAATTGTAAACGTCCAAGACATGCTATCAATGATATCAATAAAACTAATTTTACAAAAAATAGTCAAATATCTGCATTCTTTCATTTCTTTTTTAATGATTGAGATTCGACTTGAATGAATCAACATGAAGTTGACAAATGTATCTATTGCATAGTTATTTCACAATGGTATTTCCACTTGTACATCAAGTGATGTACATCAAAGGTTCCACCCCCCTCACATGGGGGTGGGACCCACTGGAATAATATTTTTTATGAGTGGACCCCACCTCCCATGTGAGGAGGGTGTAACCCCTGATATACACCATGATGTACCACTAGCATTGCCCATTTCACAAATGCAGAGTGCATTAGATATTAATTTTCGAGATACTTAAGTGTATCAATATAGTTTGTCGTATCACAGTTTAGAAACGATCACATGGACATATAGTGTCGCACATATTTACCTAACAAAAATCCTTCGTGATAGTTCTCTTCCATCGAGATAGCTGTCTGTCTCAATACACATTTAATTGTCGCACGAATCAATATTAAGGGCATTTTTGCTACTTTTTTTACTTAAAAATAACTATATTGACACCAAAACTTCTTATAAGTTTACAATATTTTAATTGCATTGAAGGTATCTATAAACAAATACGATTAAATATTTTCCCTTGTTTTAAAGCACGTTAGACGAAATTTCTGGAATAAAACCGTCATAAAAGATAATATGTACTATGGAACAGAAAGTTATGATAAAAGCTAGATGAAAAAAGTTGGAGGACGTAAATGTGACAATAAATAAAAGTTAAGAACCTTTAATGCAATTAAAACGTGTTACATTTATAGAAAAATTGTAACATTAATATAACTATATTTTCATTATATTTTATATTCATAGAAAAGTGATAAGTTCATTAAAGAAAAATATGAAGCAGTGGTCATTTTCTATCATTTCTCCATGGGATATTATTATACCTAAGACACTTTTCTTGAATTGGTGGCTTCATCCAAATTTATATCATATGCCCATTTTCCTGGCTTTGAAGAAATTGACAAGAGACAATTCCATCTCAACAGGCAACCCACCCTTTGGACATGTTGACAATTTTTATATTTTATATTTTTGTTATTTTTCATTACTTTCCATGTGTCTCCCTCATGAAAAGACCGTGCAATAATGTCATGCCACTCCCAACATGCCATCTCAAATCCAATTGTATTTCGACACGCCCAAAAAAATAAATTTGCTTTCCTCTTTACACAAATTAAAAAAATATTATTAATATAGTTAGAAATATATACCCCTTATATTAAATAATGATTTTAAAATATGAGTAATTCATATTTGTTTATAACAAGGCATATTAAACGGAGGTATATTAAAAAATATATCAATAATTTTTCCTTCTTTTTCAACCACATATTCACCATCACATCAACAGTAAAACTGCGTTCTTACCTTCAAAATGTTCACCAAACGGGGGTTGAGAAATTATTCTCCCAACAAAGAAAGTTGCCTATAATGAAGGAAAAACGAAAAAAAAAAATTTAATTACGGTATGGGGGAGTATGATTTTATACAGGGCCTACCTATTTCCACTCCCTATTAATGTTTTAAAAATAAATTCTAACCTCAATTCATCGAAGTAAATAGCCTATCGTCAATCGAATTAGAAGTTGAATTGACAATCAAAAAATAAATGAACCGATATTTAATGAGACCAAATTTCAAATTGATTCTTAAATTTTCAATCAAATCGATTAGTTTGATCCAATTCTTACAATATTCCTTCGAATTTCTCAGCCACATTCCCCACCCACCAAAAATTATAGAAAACCTTGATTCCATTCCCTGGCCGATTTAGACCTATCTATATTTTTATTCAATTGGTCAACTAACGTTTTATTTGAGATGTTTGAACATAGTTGTCCAACCCAACTTACAAAAGTTGGCAATTTTTAATGTCAAACCTATCTGATATGTTATGTCGTGCATTTAACATGGTAAGGTGACTTTTTATGTGCTTTTAGAATATGATAACCTACGAGTCTAGATAATAAATACTAACCAATGTTTTAAACTTCGTTTAGATATTGAATAGAAAAAGAAAAATAAAAGAGTCGTCAGTTAAAAGATTCCAATACGATTAATTGTATACATCATAAAGAATCTAGTGCTCTTGATAACCAACACTAATAGAGTTCGAACGTCAAATAGAAGAACTTGAAAATTTGCTAATATAGAGCACTACAAAGCGAATCGAACAATAAAATGCAAGGAAGATATCATCTGCATATAACAAAACGAACTTACTAGGTAGTATCATCTTCCTTTATTGTTATAATGGTAAGGGCTCGTTTGGTAGAGTAAATGTTTCTTGTAGAAGGATTCTGTAAGAAAACAATTACAAATCAACTTCATCTAAAAGTTAATCTAGTCCGACAAAATATTTTAATAAAATTATCCAAATATGTTTAAAAGTAATTTCTTAATCTCAAAAGTAACTTTTGACTTTTCAAAAACCTTGTCAACGGAAGTATCAAAGTAAAATCAATCACCCTCACTTAATATGGTTGAGCCCCTTTCGAGTGGTTATATTGCATATTTTTGGACCATTTTCCAATTACTTTATTAACGTTCAGCCCAATCATCTTCAACATCTCACGTACATACCCACCTCACACACCAAAAAAACCGTAATATCTTTTAAAGATGGTACAACATGATGCTATTATGTGTTTTCTTAAAACTTGCAAGTCAAGAGATCCTTAAAATTGTTTTCCAACTCTTAAGACATTTTTCTCTTCCAATCGACGGGTAAGAATAAAAACATGATAAGGTCAAAAAGATTACTACTTAAGGAAGAGTAAAGCACACTTAACAAACAAGTTGCTTTATTCTCTCAATGATTTTCTATATTTCCACAACTTTCTCTTTTTTTTTTTTTATTGTCAATCAACATTTAAGGGTTTTATGCTTCAATCCCAGTTTGCAAATTTCTGAAAAAATTAAAACAAAAAAAAATCATGGGCACTTGAGCATTATGAATTTTCCTAGATTTTTTTTTTCTTTTTTGGAAGTCAATTGAGCAATAATTTCAGATTTTAATTCTTTTTCGATACATGGACGTCCATTCATGAACAGCGAAGATCAGCAAAATCGAATTACATAAAACACGCACTCTCTCTCTCTCTCTCTCTCTCTCTCTCTCCCCCCTCTGTGTCTCCCTCTCTCTAATTTGTCTGCAAATCCCAAAAGTTATAATCTTGTTTAACTTCTAATATTCTACTTTTTTGTGCACTAATTCCCAAAACTCTAAGAATGGGAATTCTCAGTCTTCAGAAAATCCCTATCAGTTCTTCAATTTTCATAATCTCTTGACTGATGTGATCGCCATTCATTTTCACTTTGCATTTTCTGTTCAAAATTGTTCCACCATTTCCAGATCTTGGGTCAATCTTATTTTTCACAAAAACGCCCCCACAAAGTTTCCATATTTAAACCCACCAAAAAATCCCAAGAATCACTTCTTCTTTTTTCCTGAGATGGAACACAAATATAAGCTCATCTTTATCATAGGACTAACCTCATTAATACTCTTAACAATTCTTTTCCTCATAATCTTTTGTTGTAGAAGAAGAAAGCCTCAAAATGTTTCAAGAGATATGGAAGCTAACTTTGAGTGCAAAGAAATTGGTGGGGTGGTAAATTCAGAGGATTTTTTGATCAAGTTTCAAGATGTTGAAGATCTAACTGTACATGAATTACTGGATGCCCCTGGTGAGGTTATAGGAAAATCTAGCTATGGAACTCTGTACAGGGCTAGTTTGGTCAATACAAATTCACTTAAATTGTTAAGGTTCTTGAGGCCTACTTGTACATTGAGGATGAAAGAAGTTGTACCAATTATAGAGTTGCTGGGGTCTATTAGGCATCCAAATTTGGTGCCTCTGAATGCATTTTATGCAGGGCCTAGAGGAGAGAAGCTTCTTGTTCATCCATTTTATGGGCTAGGAAATTTGGCTCAATTCATTAGAGGTAAAGGCTCTTGCAGTTTGATTTTCTAGTTAGCATTTAACTCTTACATTTAAAATTTTGTTTGGTTAATGGGTTATGGAACTGTTCTTGTAGTAGAATTAATTCTATGAATATTTTCAGTTCAAGAATGGCAAAAGGTAATGTTTCAAGGAAATCATTTTGGATTTTCCCAATTTGGGCCATCTTTAGATACAGAATTTTTGATGTAGAATTGATCATCCAAAATATTTGCTATTCAAGATTGATGAAAGTAATTGATTCCCTATTCTTTGACTGCAATTTTTGCAAATGTGCATCAGTAGTTCTTTGTTTTGGTTAAGTTCTGAATGGTGGTAGAACGAAACAGAATATTACGACCGCCTAACTTAGGGGGCGGAAGTACAGATTTTTTCAGTATTTAAATTTGTATATGAATTTCCAGGTTCTGTTCTTTATCGAAAGAGATGAATTAATTCTTTCTAATATGTCAAATTAATCTCAGTTGGAATCTTATGAAAACTGGATCTCTTTACTTTTGAGACCTGTGGAACTATTTACTGTCTTATTTGCTTAAAAAAGCGGTATTTGTCTCTTTTTGTTTACATTTTTCCTTACTTAAATTGTTCATCTAATAATTTTGTGGGCTGTTGGACAACACTTCAGGAAAAACTTGATAAGTAGTATCTGGCTGGATTTTTCATTGTAATTTGTCTGTTTGCATCATTCAGACCCCTCCACAAATGTAGATACTGTTTCATATTTCTTGCTTTGCATAATTCTCATACATACATACATACATACATACATACATGTGTCTGTATCGTGCAACACTGCGATATATACCAAGTAGAACAATAATTTTCTTGTATGCACAGAAGGTAATGGCGAAGCTCACAAATGGCGGATCATATGTAGGATATCCATCGGCATTGCTAGAGGAGTTAATTATCTTCATACAGCATTTGGAAAGCCTGTAGTCCATGGAAATCTCAAGTCGAAGAACATACTATTGGATCGTAATTACCAACCATACGTGTCAGATTTTGGCCTGCACCTTCTTTTGAATCCTACGGCTGGGCAACAAATGCTTGAAGCATCTGCATCTCAGGGATATAAAGCGCCCGAGTTGATTAAAATGAAAGACGCGAGTGAAGAAAGTGATATTTATAGTCTCGGGGTAATCCTTCTGGAATTACTTACTGGAAAAGAACCGATTGATGAAAATCCTACTCCCGATCAAGACTTTTATTTGCCTAATACCTTGAGGGCTGCAATTCTTGATGATCGAATTACGGATTTGTATCATCCAGACATCTTTCTCAGTCGAAACAATGATCAGACGGTTGTCACTGAAGATCGTATTTTCAGATTTTTTCAACTTGCAATGGCTTGTTGTTCTCCCTCAACTCCCCTTCGGCCTGATATTAAGCAAATTCTCAACAAGCTCGAAGAAATTGCAAAGTGAAAATCTTGGATTTTTGATGAAAATTTGAACAGCTGATCATGAAAATTGGTTTGTCAAAACTTGATTACGATTTGACTTCTATGGTGATATGGATTGACTTAAGCCTGAAAACTTAACCATTGGAACGCTTGTTGAAGAAAAACCGTAGGGGAGATTTTTTTTTTTTTCTGGAAATTACACCAAGTATATTGAAGATAGGATACTCTCGAATAACAAATACTGTTATTATGAAGAAAATATTTCAGGTTCTTCCAGTACAAGCCTCTATGTCATTCTTAGAATCTTTTTGTGTGTCCAGTGAATCAGAGGACAATACAAGTGTCCTAACATGTTCACCGGGATATGTATAGTACTTGGTCTGATGTAGCTGTTAAGGATCTAGTTCCTTTAGATGAGCTAGTGGATGTAGCGGTGTAAGAAAAAGGAATCTCGTAACCTACTCCAAATTTATCGGGATCAAGACGGATGTACAATTTTCAGGTGCACTTGAGATGTTTGTCTCGACTGAACAGTTTTCTACAGCACATATACCTGTTAAGCTGGCATTTACCTTCATTCCCGATATTTATTCTATTTCTGTACCTTCCTGTCCCGGTAATCAGTCGACCAATTTTGTAATCATGAAGATTGTTCAAGAATTTGCATTTCAGTTTTCCCATTATTATTGAAATCAAAGCTTAGAAAATTCTTTGAAATTGAAGTTACTGCATAGATTCAGCAGTAAAAGATTGTGTATTGCATCATTTTCTAAATCGTGTGATGGCTCTCTCTCTCTCTCTCTCTCTCTCCCTCTCCCTCTCACACACACACACACACACACACACACGGAGAACACAACATTCCATTTCTTGGCCTTTATTTTTGTTCTGAGATTGGATAGTGTTAGCTGGAGAGTGGGTGCATTCTGTCACAAAAGAACACTCTTGAGACTGTATTATATTAATCTCAACATCTCAATTTGGTTGGATGCACCAATAATTTATTGTGGTCTTTTCTCGACTTTTGAATATTTTACTGTTTTGAAGTCATCAAAAGAAAACAAGATTTCTCTGTTCTTGTTAAACGACATTTTTTTTCTAGGGAGAAAATGACTACTACTTGAAGAATTCAACTTATTATAACTTCTCTTTTGGTGAAGCAAGTGGATTTTAATTATAATGTTTTGTTAGATATTTTTTCATAATTTATTTATTTGTTTAATGTTGTTATGTAAATGGTTTGCCGCTTTGAAATAGGGATCGACCTACCCGGTCAGGTCGCCGGGTCGAGGGGGCAGCTCCCCCGAAAGGTTTTATTTGTTTATTGTTGTTATTCATTCTACTTCTTCTTTTGTTTCCTTGGCATCATCGGTTCTCTCATATAGTGTTCTCTTGATTTGATCAAACTGTCACAGTTTGAATCGAACACTTCTATTGTGTCCTGAAAGAGATTTTCATTTAAACATCATTGTGACATCTTTGGATGGGGGAAAAAACATCTCTTAAAAGATAGCGATTTACGTGCCTTGGAGTTTATTCAGATTCTCATATTCCTTATAATTTTCTTAGATTCCTACATGTTCGATATATAATTGACACTCATATTCAATATGGGGTTGCCCTGAATTCGTACTAGATATAAAGAGAAATTTTTAACTCGCCCAACAAAAATGCCAAGAGGAACGAGGAATACAATGAATCCAACTAACAAAATCCTGAACTAATCAAGCAGGGATGTGAGCTCTTTCAGTGAGGTACAAAGTGATGAGGACTACTGCTCACATCCAACAAAAGACTACTGATTTCATTAATGCAAAATATAATAAATGATAAAGTGATTTCTTTATATTAATAAATGAGATATGAACTTACCATACCTTACCAGTTATTGAATCAAAGTTTAATAAGATAACAACTTTGAATAAACACAATTTAAGAATGAATGCAAGAAGAACGAGGTAAGAGTTGAACTCTGTATCCTTAAAATAATTTGTCTTGCACGGGTGTCGACAGTTGTTTGACAATTGTCTCTTAAGATACAACGATCAACTTTTTGTGATAGCAGCACTTCGAATCACAAGAAACAGCGAACAAAACGAATTCCGTACTCTTTCTTATAGGAAAAAGAACAAGATTTTGATGCAGAATTTTAGCAAGATATTTGTGTGATATGCTTCGATTGCACAAAATGGAAGTGGATGAAACCATCACATAGGGTCCAATTTATAAAGGTGAAAGAGTTGCACACGAAATGACACAACCCAAATTTGAACATGTTCTTGAACAGTTGCACAGGTTCGTGGCCGTTCGCTAAGCGCCCAGCATGTCGCTCGAGCGCCCACAGCAGAGCCACCGCCGCTCGCTAAGTACGAAGCGGCGGCTCGAGCAACGCTTTGATTTTGAATTTTTCGGTTTTAATTTTAAAAAAAAATCATGATTTTCAACTTAACTTAATTCACTAATTTCTTATTCATCCAGAAATAATTTTTGACTTCCAAATGTACCAAACTTATCTACTCGACGAGTAGAATATGTTCGACCCATTTCTCACAAAATTCGAGTAGCTGGATCCATCCAGATATTTAGTCAAAGATTAATAAAAATTAACTTTTTTGAACTATTTTTCCAATAATTAAGCAGTGCCTCTCATTCGGCGCAGAAGAGAAATCAGAAACTAAGCTCTGCACATCACATAGTAAATCACATTCAGCCACCTCAAGTAGGAAACCAGTGGAATGGACGAAAAATTAGCCCGGCCCTTCAGAGACATCAAATGGAAGACTCTCACCCACTTCACCATCGCCGCCACCACAATCCCTCGTGATCACGGATAACAGCACCCAGGCAAATTAGCCCCTCTTATTTATCCTAACTGTTGTATCTGTGTTTAGCCTTAAATTCCCAGCCCAATGACTATGAGGATACCAAGGCTTATGCTGCCTCCCTGCTGTCTCGATTGACTCTCACCCGATACCCCCACAAGAAGTTGGAGGTTGCGGGCTTTGCCTCATGGAAGCCCTCCATATAGAAACCCGGCCATTAGGAGGGGCAGCCACTTTCCAAGTAATGCTTACTCATCAGTGATGACCATTGTCCGTCGATGTGACACAGATATCATTACTACATTATCCAATAAAGTTGAGATGCATTTTTGTTTATTGAACAATGTGGAGTAGCAAGAAAAGCTTCAAAAGGACTATCCTACATGTACACGTGATAGGACCATCCACTTAAATCACGACATCTCAGACCTCGAACCACTCAAATCATGACACATTGGTGTTTGAGGTGGCAAGAGAGACAAAATAGTTGCTCGACAAAAAAATATTTTCTTCTCACATAAACTAACAATAATCGATAATCGTTACTAAAGATAAATAGCACGGTTCATTTCAAACCCCTTTCCACCATTCACCTATCACTATCCTACTTGCCTTTTCACCCCCCTTGGAAAGCAGCCATATACAGGATTTAGCTATCGTAGTGCCAAATTTTAGTGCCAAATTAATCTATCCATACGCCCTTGTCTACCTAAAGGGATTGAGAGAATCAAATCCCTATCAATCGAAATGAAATTGTCATCAATTTTCTGGACATCCGACGAACCCGGTGCCTCCATGACATTCCATTCCCACAACCGCTGAAGAAATTGTATCGAAAGTATTCCTTTTGTCACATCCACTGAGAAATGCATGCCTAAATGCACATCGTGAGATCGCACCAGGGGAGGCCTAACCCTGCCTAAAAGCCTCGTGGTCATAGACAAGAAACAACCAATAGGTGGTAAAAGTTGAGGGTACCATGCAAATACACATCTTCGTGGAAAATCTTAACACAATAACTTGTACCAAACATGCACTCAATATTTTAACTAGAATGATCTGCTAGAAATTCGGAAAAAGACCCTTTCAGTTATCCACACTGGCAAAAATAAATACAATTTGAAGAACACGTAAATCATGGCATTAGCATTTGGCGAAAGCAAACAGGAGATAAGTTCTCCATTTGATGCTAAAAACATATAGGAAGGCCATAATCATCAGGGATATCGCATTAAATGTAGATATTTACCTCAGTTTCACAAGGCTCTCAAGAAATCTAAGATGGTTTTACAGATAACTTCGTGCAATTTAGCCAGAGGAATTTCACAAGTAAAATAAAGCCCACAACAGTCAGCTCACACGGGTAAAAGACATCTCATGGAGCATTTAGCATCCAGCTATGATGGTGACTCCAAAACTTGGTCGAGCCTCCGTTGCAATATCCAGGAGATGGGCTGATGCTAAAGTTTGCTTCTTCTTTGATGCCCATACAAGAGTTTCTTTTTTTTTTAAGAAAATGAGTTTTGAAATAGTGAATTTTTTTTGGAGAATGTACAGTTGAAAAAGTAATGAACAATTTTGGATTTAAGTGTAAAATATTTTATTGCGAGAATGTGCACTTGAAAATGACTTTTAGAACAGAGAGTTTTGGGGGAATGATTGAAAACTTTACTGTGTTTGACATGACTTCTGGACCAGCCACAATTTTCTTTCCTCTTCCACGAAGCATATTGCTTTTCCCATCTTGTCTCATTATACCAAATTACCAATATTGGCAGCATTCTTAGCTAAGCTCAGCAACAGCACCATCCCATGTGAAATTCAGTTATAGGCTAGGATGCAAAGGCCAATTCTTCACACAAAAGAGGATCCATCATCACTATAATATAGTATCTATCCTTGCGAAATTAATTACTTGACGACCATATAGCAAAAGAGTTCATTAGATTTCTAGTGGACACAGAGTCGTGCGAATATGGAAATGGGTACTGGCATGCACATTTCTGAGGAATGGCTATGCTTCAGGGCCTCCTGCAAACAAGCTAACAAGGCCTCGAAATACTTGAGCAGAGAGTTGGTGGGCTAGAAAAAGCTCGCCATCCACATTCCATACGCCCTCCTCTCCAAAAGATGTGAATGTGAAAGCAGGAGTCTGTTCCGTTCAAAGACAGACAACATCAGAATGGTATAAAGTACCAGTAGCTAGGAAAAACAGGAATAAGGGATTGCAGAGGAACATACTTTATGGTGTTCAACAAAGTCGAAATCCAGTGGGTTCCCACCTCTCCTTGTAAGCTGAATAAGGTGCCTGAATACGAGTCAAGCATAATGAGAAAACGTTGCACTTAAACCATAGTCACTCAGTCCGGGTTTTAGACCTCGGATTATACAGTTACTACACAAAGACAGAGATAAATAGAGAGATAGATAGAGTTGCTCAGGACTACCATAGATAAAGCGGGCGAGGACAGTCTTTAATCAATATAAGATGCATAAACCCGTCAGAAAGGTGAGCATCAGCAACCAGACCATCAGGTGCTTTTTCATTTCGGCAAGAGATAACAGCAGCACCAACACTAAGAAAACGTCCTTTGGACCTCAACCATCTTGATCCTTCCGAGTTTGGAACCAGGAACGGGGGGCCGACCAATGCATCAACACTTTTTGTGTTACATACACTGCAGTTTGCGCGGCAACTCACCCTATCAGACTTTGTAGGGAGGCATTGAAATGCCCTAGTCCCGATATCTGAGGACTCTTCCTCAGGACTTGTGTTTTTCTTTTCTGATTCAACTTCTAGATAATTCAGTTCTGCCTCATATGACCTTGAAATAAATAGCACAAAAGGGAAGGTTAACAATAGATGCCATTTGGCACATTAGAATAAACAATCTGGAAAATATGCTTCTTTTACGTAACTAGCCTATTTCATTTACAGATCGTAACAAACTAGCATATAGAATTACTAAAAGAAATAAAAAATTATCTTTTCATATAGCAGACCAAGTTATTTAATATACCAAAACAAAGTTTCAGTTTGTAAAGGTTATCTTTTAAATGTAGAATAGCTAACTTATTTTGCAAATGATATGCTACAAAATACTTTAATTGGGATTTATAAAAAAGTGAAAAAACAAAAAATATATATAAATAGCTTCATTTAGTAGCGCAATTTAACAAAACTCCATCTGTCCCACGATGTGTTGTGTCAACTTTTGGCAAAGTTCCAAGGAAAATGCATCTTCAATTTGACGATTGAGAACTGCTAAACTGATCATAATTATTACTAACTTCCACTAATGGATTTTGGAAGTGACTGAAAGGGATTCTCCAGATGTCTCTATCTTCCATCACTAACTTCCATAATTATTTCCTTATCTTTGATCGAGCAGATGTCTCTATCTTCCATTGTTAGTAAGCAGAAACATTGAAGAACGTCATTGTTAAGAAAACACTCTTCACATGGATTGGGGCCCATTAAGGCAAGTCTTTTGAAGAAGCTAAAGCAGCTTTTGAATGGATAATTTTCAGAAAGTGCTTTGTCTACTTAGAAAAACTTTTATAGGAGGGTGGCTTCCTCAGGAAGCTCTTCTACAAAAAACTGAAGCAGAAGCCTGCCAAACGGGCCCTTGATATGCCTGAATGGACTTAAATATGGAAGACTTGAAGTCAACTGCAACAAATCTTTTCTGTTAATCAACTAATATAGACAACTGATTGCATACCTATGCTGAAGGAACACCTTTGTTCCTGCATAGTCATATCGTTTAGGACCCATCCATCGATATTTTTCGCTTTCTGTAATGACATCTCCATAGAACCCGTACCTAATAATGTTTAAGAAAAGTTAATTAAAAGAACTGTAAAGGTAAAATGAAGTGTGCAACAAAATTCTTCTATCACATTATTATCCTCACTTAGATGCAAAACTGGGGCATTAACCAAGCGAAAGGTTTCATTCAACAGGTATGTCCATCAATCCTGATCAACAATTTTACTGGACAAACAATAAGATTGTATTGCATTTTATTTAATCTTAATTTTTTCATCTTACGATGAAGTAAAAAAAAAAAAAATTTGAGTGTGTTTGATTGACATGGAAAATGTATACTAGAAAAGAAAATGTTTTCCTCGTTTTGAGGAAAACAAAAACCTATCTCCCCCAAAGAAAGTGTTTTCCTCAAAAAAAAAGGAAAACTAGGCATATTTTCAAAGGTTGGAAAATATTTTCCCGAAAAAAATGGCAATCAAACACTCCAAATTTGGAGTTTGGGTGGAAAAAAGCCATTTTCTATGGAAAATTTTTCATTCAAACACACCCTCAATGTATTTCTTTTCTGGGCATTTTGTTGAAATAAGAATAAACAAACTACAGTGAAATCGCTTCGGTTCACTAAATTCCTGGACTACTAAACCCCAGTTTGGTTTGAACAAAAATTAGCTTTTAGTATATTTTGATTAAAGTCAAAGAAAGTGTGTGGTTGAAAAGTTGTGGGTCCCATAAAATATATGGTTGAAAATGAGTTTGGGAGAAAATGAGTTCTAAAAAATTGGGGCCAAACAGGGACTAAATGTGGTAAACTAGCAAGATGTGTTTCTACCAAAAAGAATTTGAGAATC
Organism: Fraxinus platypoda; assembly: GCA_903798405.1. Classification (NCBI taxonomy): domain Eukaryota; kingdom Viridiplantae; phylum Streptophyta; class Magnoliopsida; order Lamiales; family Oleaceae; genus Fraxinus; species Fraxinus platypoda. Next base: position 10,528 of record CAIGRT010190324.1, on the reverse strand, counting down.
AGAAGCATCATAAACAATATAAAGTTTTGCAAGTCAACAACGAACTTATCAAAATTTAATGTACTAAAAAATGCTCTAATGCTGATGTAAAAGCAAGCAACGAAAATACGAAAATTCAGTGCTCGTCTTCGAAGCATATGGAGAATGAGAATAAAAACACGACCATTTAACATTAAGAAAAACTAACTTCAGAAGCATCATCAATATAAATGTAAAAGATGCACTTATTAACAGATTAATATAAATGCAATCAAGGACACTCTCATTGAAAATTTCCACATAACACTCTGAAATGTACGGTAATGTATATACACGAAGGTAAGTTCGAAACAAATTATATTTTGCTCATATCATGTGCAAACTTTGAGGAGAAAAATGCTGTTCAGGTGCAATTAATAAATGAAACTGAGAGATCGCTAATGCTATATGAATACCCAGCAAAAGAAGCTGCATAGCGTACACAGGGTTCATTGCTCGATGCAGATGTTATTTTCCATCTAACAATTTGGGCAACATCGAGGTTCACCCTTTTGCCAAGGACAATTTGCAATGCTGATGTTACAGGGTCTCGAGCTCCAGTGGTGCTGCAAAAGTTAAATTTTAGTGACTTCATAAGCCAATATAACATACAGCTAGAGTAATACTAAAAACATAAATCAACAAACTCAGAATCAAATAATGAAGTTTCTATTAACATATTACTGGCCAATAAAACAAAGTATTACTCGGTAATGAATTACAGTACATTAATTATGAACTTGTTGTGCCACTGAACTTATGCTTTATAACCTGACTACACATTTATGCTTGAAATTATCTATTCAACATCAAATGACAGGATTTTAGCTTCCATTTGATACGGTTTCACTTATGGTAGCAAATGAAATGATATCATCTTCATTCATCCCAGATATCCACAAAGCATACAAGATGCAAATTTCAAAGCTGAAACCCTACAGTCTTTCTTTACAAAGCCAGATAAATCAGGAAACTTAATGCAATGATAATACTCTTCTACATTTCTTTTACTCAGTATTGCATGATCAAGTCATTAAACAAAAACTGAAAGCCTCTACTAAAATTAGCTCATATTGCTTCAACATCTTTGGGCAGCATACTTGATGCATACATCATATAAATTGGTTAAAAGTCTAATCTAATGCGACACCTGATACTTTCAAGCAACGTACACATCCAAAAGAAAGTCAAAATATAACAGAGCGTGAAGAAAAATGCTAATGAGAAACACAGATCGAATTCAGAGGAAATGTATTCAAGAAAACCACATATTCCTCAAAGAAGACAGTATAAAACAACGCAGGGTTCATGTCTCCCAAGGACAAAAAGCAAAGATGATAAAATGCCAAAAATACCAAATCACAATTGCATCAGTAGATCCAGCAGGAATGATTCCAATTCTAAACCGCTCGTTTGGAAAGGAAAACTCAGGATCTTCTGCATAAAACATCAAAACCGCTCTAGTTAGAGATAAAGCGCTACTTAAAATGATGGTGTCCTACTAAGAAACATACAAATATAGTGGTTATAGAGTGGAAGATGACTACTGAAGTGTAACCTGTATCACAACTTAAATCGCTCCAGGTAACCCCAAATGCATTCATGCAAAGCGTCTTTAGCTAAGCTTAAAAGTGACTTAGTTTTAAGCTAAATAAATATTTTTTTATCGGTTGAAGTTAGAAATAAATAAGTTATTTAATTTGATTTAAGGTAAGAGTCACTTTAAAAATCACAAATTTTTTAGTTAAAAATAAGAAAAAAGGAGCATATCTAAAAGTGTTTGGAAACAAAAGTTACTTAAAAGTAACCTTTACTCATGTCCATAAACAAGGAGGTGGCTTTATTTAATATCAACCTACCACAGTTTTGGGCTTGAGGTCTGTTATGTTCAGAGCCTGTGAGGAGAGGAGACTGATCATTATGATCACAGGACTCTAGAATGATTTCCTCAGCATCGTGCATTGTAGAATTCAACTCATTTTGAACAGGATGGTTCAAATCCCCAGGATCTGGTGGATATGGAGCTTTATGTCTTGATAAGAGAAGACCATTAAGAATTTCATTGAAGAATCCATCTCCACCCTAGAAATGTATCAGGAAAAATAAATAAATTTAAAACAGGTAACCCAATTAATATAGATTTTAAAAGAAAACCACAAATCAGTGTGAATATTGTTCATAGAGAAATCATATTGCAAAAACCCAATTAAGCTCCTGTTTGATAACTATTATTTGGGGAAAATATAGTTTTAAATAGTGATTTTTATGAGAATGTGTAATTAAAAAGTTAAAAAAAAAAAAAAAGTTTTGAGTTTACATGCAAAATATTTTATTGTGTGAATATGTGGTTGAAAATGAGTATGTAGAAAAAAAAGTGAAAATAAAAGTTGTCAAACAGGGGCTAAATATTAGACTAAGGACCCCCTAAACCCCCAGCCCCAGATAATACCGTAAACCAGATACATACTGAGCCACTGCTTGACAACCATTATTTTCAAACTCTTTTTTCTATATACTCATTCACAATCATACATTCACACAATAAAATATTCTGTAGGTAAATCCACAACATTTTCCCACTTTTTAACTACACATTCTCCTAAAAATCAAGATTCAAAACATTGTTTTTCCCATATAAACTCCATCAAACAGGGGCTGAGTTAGAAAGTCTCAGAAGAAAATCAGATGAATCATAACCAGACTAATTTCACATAAATGCAGAAATAAGATGAAATGGTCAAATTAATCCCAACAAAAACAAAACGAGAATGAAAACCGAACATAACCCATATAAGTGACAGGAGTTGGAAATTAATGAAAATCATATGCAACTCCTGATCATTTAAACAAAAGATACAGGTACAATAAACAAGAAATACTTGCAGAAGTTTAGCGTAAGACTCAATAAGATTCAATCACAATCATACCTAAAGAAGAAGAATAGAAGGCAGAAAAAGGAAAGGAAAGAGGAAGAGAGAAATGATGATGGGTGGAGTTTCAAACATGCCTGAAGTCAAGAAAAAGGTGCAATCCAGAATTATTGTGCCAAATGAGTTCTTAGATAGAGAATTATTTGTCTTAACTCATCTTGAAGACTTCATCAAAAGTCAAAAAAATAATGAAAAAACAGAGTTAAGGATAATTCATGGTAATTGTTTACTGTTTTGATCCCATGATAAGTGGTCGAAACCTGCCACCCACTCAGTATAAAGTTCCCTGCCAAAACAGAGATGCAACGGTTCAAGTTGAAATACGAAATAAAGATGTATTTCTTTATCAACATTGCTCAGTCTTCGACCAAGGTTCTTTAAAGCTATGTTTCACAAAACTGTAACAGGTCAGCCACAGTGTCAGATACCGATCATCAAGCAACTTTTGAGGTTTTAGATAGACTATAGATCCCTTCAAGTATAAACATCAAATTTGGAAGTTCATACTGAAACTATTGTTCATTCCTTAAAAAGACAAGGTATGGTTAATAAGTAGTGTTCCTTAAAACAAACTAACTTGGGCTAATCAAAGAAAAATATGTGTTGCACGAAAGATACTTCACTTTATACAACGATTACACATTTTAATAAAGGTAACATGATCGCATGCACACAATCAATTTCTGCCATTATCAAGTGAACACATAACCATGAAAACAAAAAATATATATACTAAGATTATAACTACCATGAAAAATAATGCTCTCATCAAAAGACAACAATGTTGTATGAAAATTAAAAATTTGAAAACATAAGAGGAGAGGTTTAACTACTTACAACAGCTACAACACCATCGTAGAAACTAAGCTCCCTGTTTGTAATGGAGGTCATTACATCATGTGCATGCCCTGCCCTATCTGTCACAATCACCTGATGAAAAGTAGACAAGTATAACAGAGTAATCGCTGTTGTGTTGTATGAAATGGAACACCACCCAATTCACTCTGAGAATGTCACAAGCTTACAATCTGAAGCATTAACAGTGATAATAAATCATGTGATACAGAACAAGTAATCAAGTCATATAAGGAACTCCACATTTGAGAATGGCGTTGAACACGTCTGTATTTATTTTACCTCAACCTCTAGAACTAGGCCGTCAGTGTCATGAGTGATCTTCACAAACTTCATTCATTAAAGTAATAGGACCAAAAGGAATGCCTTCTATCTTTTATGATTACATGCAACAGAATTCAGTTTACTGCTATTCCAATAACAAAGTTATATAGATTACAAGCAGCTCTATGATATCATTTACAATATGTACATGGATGTTCACGTTTGATGTATATAATAAGCATATCAAAGGGAAACCATGTGCCATGCATATGCTTTGTCCCTAGCATGTGTATTATTATAGCACTTTTAATCTCTCACCAAAATGCTAGCATTCAAGCTATAAAAGCTGACAGCCAAAAGTCTCACACTAAATCCACCAAAAATACCAGACTCGTTATTAGGTGGAACATATACTAATATAGACAAATTATGTTTTAGTCATTTTCTGTTAACTCGAGCACCAGATTTGAGCATTATATACTGTACTTGCACTTCGTCTGATGCTATGAAGCACCGACGCGGAGAGCACACAATATAGACACACTTGACATGTGGTTTTTTTTTTAAAAAAGTAGGAAACGACGCGTTGGGACTCGATTAATATAATTTAAATCATTTTTCAAATTACTGATTTTTTATTTTTCACAAAAAAGATAATATACCTTTTTCTAATTAACTCAATTGAAATTTCATTTCAGATCCATTTCATCCCCAACTTGTAACTCAATTGACTTTTGTTTGAAGTCCACTTGACTGATTTGACCAGACTAATACATTTCCCGTTATGCCTTTATCTCTCTCAATTCCCTCCTAACTTCCCAGAAGTCTTCCAATTTCCCAGACCCATTTCCTCCCTCCTCATCTCTGTTTTCTCCTTCTTCACAGCAATGAGATGCTTCTCCATCCTCCATTTACCATTTTCTTCCCCAGGTCCAGATTATGCATTTTTGGTCCAGATTCCAAGGTGCCGTGTCTCTTCCGCCCTTACACCAATTCACCGTCGGTTCTATTGAACCAGCGCCATCTCTTAACTCCCCCAGTGCAATCTCCTCTTCCATCGGCAAAGCTTAGCTTCTCCCCTTTCCTCTTTCCTTGGCTATTTAGAAATGTAGCCGTACCCAAAAATGAAAAAATAATAAATGGATGAAACACGCCACCTGCCGTATCCAACACATGTCGAGATCGTGTTAGACGTGTCAGGAGACACTCCAGCTCCAGTGGCATGTCAGTGCTTCCCAGATCTTGAGAAAACACTTTTAGGATAAGATGAATTAACATAAACATCTAGCCCAACAATCTGAAGGAAATATTTGTTATCACATCATTAGTAACATGTTTGAAAATGACCATGCATCAAAGCATCTAGACAATGTAAAAGATCCTAAATGCATTTTACATCTAAATTATAGATAAGCAGCAGTAAATAAGCTACAAATTACCTTTGTTTTCACTTTGGCCCTGGAAAATATTGGAGCTAATGCTTCCCAAATTCCACGTCCATTTCCTTTCCCACTCCTTGGGTGAACAAAAACCTAGTCAATCACAAACAAAGTCTGAGAAAAAATTTCTACTATTTTATTTCCTTTTTATGTTACAACTAATCATTTGAAAAACAATCAGCTAGTAACAGAAAGTGAAATATACCAAAAGATTCTTAGGCCGCTTAGAATCCATATCCATTGAAGCATTGATCTGATTAACCCAAGTCTTACAGATCTCCAGGTTCTTATGACCAAAAGTGTATACGGATGGAGTCCAAAGAGAGGGGAGGGTCTTTGACCTCTGGACAGAGTGCACTGTACACCGATACATCTGCTGTAGAAGATAAAAACTTACTATCCAAGGAATTCTTTTTATGTTGTAAAGGTGGAAATGTAAAACTAATTAGAGAACAAGTATAACCTGAGATGAATGACCCAAAATACAACCTCCAGCACCACGAACTGGCTCACGCACCGAACCCCATCCAAGGAACTCAACAGCATAAACATCAGAAAACTTAGTTTCAGTTCCACTCTTCGTAACAAATCTTAGGCCCAAACAAGATGATTCATCTTTTTCCTGATGTAATTAAAAGGAAATGCCATCAGTTAATCTCCACTAAGATAGGTGTAAAATATTTGTGATGGATCGCATGCAATACATGTAATCCCAAGGTCTAACTTTTTACGCCTGAAAAATATTGAAATAGATTAAGAAAGACATCGTACATTATATTCACCAGTACTCATAACTAGGTTACCACAGTCCACAAAAGAGTCTCCTATAGGATTCAATAATAAAGTTTTTAAATAAAAGAAGTAAAAAGATAAATACGCAAGATTTTCACTGAGACAAGATTTTATGATAGATATTAGAGTTAGCAATACAACTTATAAATCCAAAAGAGCCTCTGCCGTCTCTTCTATTGCCAAGATCATGGGTGGTTTGGTGGCCAGGGTGGAAGCGGTGAACTTTGCTATTTCAAGTGGATTGACAGGGAGTCTGGGAGTGACAAGTTTTCGCCAAGGCCTTCTTTCAACATTGTTGAGAAATGGCATATTTTATGAAAGTTAAGAATTTTATAAACAAAAATTCTACCAAAACAACACATTGATCACTCTCTTAGAGTGATTCACCAAAAGAATATCACAGAGGACATAATAGATTCAAGCCGACAGTGTATAAGAAAATTGAAACGATGGTCTCATGCAGATTGAAGAAATTAATTAAAAATATAATTTTTCTGATTCACATAAAGCTTCCAAGGGTGACTGACAAATCTCGGAAGCTATTCTGATGACTAATGAACTTGTGGATTCCAGACTCAATGTGGGTTAATGGTGTACTTTTCAAACCGGATATCAACAAGGCATATGGCAACATAAACTTGCACTTTTTGGCATGTGTGACAGACTGCATGAAATTTTCAAAAAATTGAAGACAGTGGATTTTTTTCATAACTATAAAATATTCTGTGCCTTGAACAGCGTATATGCAGTTTCATTTTAAAGGTTCAAGAGGCCTTAGTTGATTCATTGTAAAAGGTAATGCAAACCTGGTTGAACTTGCTGAGGGAGTCTAAGTGAGGGACTCTACCAGCTGCTTATATGCAAACCTGGAAGTCAACTCTACCATAATGCAGGTTGACCAATTTCCCTACATAGTTTGTCCTTCTTTATTCCAGTTTCTATTGCTAAGAGGTTTGAGAAACTGGAGAAAAGTCTTCAGAGAGGATGAGAAAAAATTATTTGGCCCGAGTCCTCCATATTTTCCAGTTGATTGTCAGCACATTTGTCTGAGGTTAGAAAATGTAAAAGTATCTTTTAAGTAACTTTATGTTCCCAAACACATTTGGATATATTACTTTTTCCTCACTTTAACTAAAAACGTTACTTATTTTGAAAATAAATCTTACCCCATTTTGTCTTAAAGATAAGATTTAAATGATATATATGTGACCCTCTCTAAAAGTTTAAACTTTAAATCAAGTGCTTCAACGTGGTACCAGAGCAACCAAAGGTCCTAAGTTCAAGTCTCGTCACCGTCCATTTATTAAAAATTGTACGTGTAATGGGAAAAATGAATCTTGCCCATACGCGAGATGGAGTGTTGAATATAAATATTATACATGTGACCATCTCTTAACAACTTTACCTTTTAAATCAAGTGATTCAACACTTTGAAATAAGTAACTCCCTTCTTTCCATCTTTAACAAATACGAAAATTATTTGTATTAAAGCTGTTTCAAACTCATTTACTTACAACTGAACTTTTTAAGCTTAGACAAACATGCTCAACGTTTTATGAGTGGTATGGCTTTAAAATATGGATTCCTAATGCTTTTGACATTGCTGTTAATGAGATTCTTAGGTGGCTGAAGTAATGGTCGAATCCACCAGGATTTTTTGCTAGAACTGCCATTTATTGAAGAAAATTGCAGGACTATGAAGGAGACAGTGTTCGGGTATTGATGCAAGACCATGCCAGCGTAAAGATTCAAAAACTATACAATCAGGTTTTTCCATATGAGTTGGCGAGGTAGAATGCACTGGACAGTTTCTCAGAAGGGCGTTTTCTCTTCAAAATCTTTCAATAGCCTCATAGGACAACGAAACAACAATTATCTTCAATAACCAGAAACAATAATGGGAATTAAAAACAAGACAACAGAAGTCAAATCACCGCATATTTTCCCAATGCAACAAAACAAACAGAGCATGACAGGAATCAGCATTTAACCATTTAGATTATTTTTCACTGTCATAATAAAGAATATATCATAAGTAATATGGATGAATCTCTCCATTTAAAAATAAATAAATAAAAGGATCAGCAGGGCAAGAAATTCATTCATAATAAAGGGCAAAGCAATAGAGACATTAAATTTTTAATTCAAATAAATAATAAACTTACATTACATAAAGATTCAACCAATTGCCAAGACAATCCATCTGAATTCTGGGTGAGAACAATCTCTCCAACAGTATCCAATAAAAAATAAGAGCTCAAAACAGAGTCTTCACCACCATCATTAAACAGTGCCGTTGGATGAGAATCATCAAGCGAATAACCATTTTCCTTTCTCTCCATGAATAATTTAGCATAGGTGTATACAGATTCTGAAACTCCTCAGATAAATCTCACCAATTTTCCTATAAATTAAGGAAAGTCATGGGAAACCCATGTTAGGAAATGAGCAAGTTCCCATTTGGAGAAAGACTGATGTCAATTTTTTCCACCCTATAATTTAGCGTTCAAACGTCATCCAAGAAAAACAAAAACAAAAATAGAAGTTCTCGTGCCTTTTGTCAGCGAGGAAACAGTAGATATTATCAAACAGGTGCCAAGCATGTCCAGCCTTGCACCAAAATTTGAACTATTTTACATCAAATTAAAAATCATTTACAATTATTGTTTAAACAGTAGATATATGAATATTGTTTAATCATTTTCTTATTTTTAACAATTTAGTTATTTAAAAAATCATTTCTTTAGTTATTTTACAATTACATAAATTATTTAATAAATAATTACGTTAAATTATCAAAAATATTAAATTCATTAACTACAAATGCACATAATAATAATAATAATAATTTATTATATTAAAAAATATATAAACACAATCCCTCTTTATCAATTTGTTTGGAAAATGAAAACAAAGGGTAAAATTGACTTTGCACATTTGGTGCAAAATGATGCGAAGTTTGGTGCCATATTAGAGATATTTTACACCATTTTTTGGTGCATTTTGAAGTTTTGATATCTCATTTGGAGATGGCCTAAGAAATTAAAGGAGTTATTTTGGACCTCTATTTTTACTTTGCACTTAGTTTGATAAAGATTTTTACAAGTGATTATTTGAAAAGTGTTTTTTTTTTTTAAGATATGATAAAAAAGTATGAAAAAATTATATAGAAATATAAAAAATTATGTATTTAAGAATGTCGAGTTGAAAATGAATATGAAAGAATCTTAATTTCGAAAGGCTTTATTTATACATTTGATTGTGGGTACATTTTCACGTAACTAATAATATACTTAAACAACATAATGCAAAATCTCGATAAATGAATGTTCAATAAATTAATAATCTCGCTTAAATAATAAAATTCTTTGATCCCAACTCGGATCGATATACTAAATTAATAACCCTTTCATCCCTAACTTTTTGCAATGTACATAATATATTTGACATATTTTTTTTCATTTTGTACAGAGTAATTATTTAAGGTAACGACTAATTGAAATGTCTATTTTGAAGAAATTGTTGGTAAAACACAACTATAATACAGATCATGATCATTATTGATAGGTATATTGAGTACCCCTTAAATAATAAATCAGTACGAGATTCCATCATTGCTTTATTTTCACTAAGATAGTTTTCTAACATGATCTCATAATAAAATCAGGCGTTACCCAAAATCATGTTTTTAAGATTCGATTATCATAAATCAGGTCATTAAGAATTTTATTCAAAAAACAACTATTAATTATATTTTAACAATATAAATATACATTTTTAAATAAAACTAATTATTATCTATAACAAATTTCAAAATTAGATAAAGAGAGAAAATTACTTCCATTTTGCAGTCTCATCTCTCAAGGAAAACCCAAATTGCCTTCTCTTTCTACAATACATGTTTCTCTTTCTACCATCGACGTACTCTCCGACCTCTGCCCTGGTGGCATGCTCATTGACATGACCACTTTCCCTTGCTGAGGAGATCTATGCTGCTGCTACTCGATTGGATGATTTTCTATTGATGTTCCTATCTCTGGTGTTGATCCATGTGTGATGCGTTTGGAGGTAGTGGTGGTGCTGTGATGGTGATGCGAGGGGGTGTCGTGGTGGTGGTGAGGTGACATCGGTGTTTTTTAGTGATATCGGTGCCGATGGGAGTGGTGGTAGGCAGAATTGGTCTAATGAAAATCGGTTGTAACCAATTATTGGATAATTGTGACTAATAAA
>CAIGRT010190318.1:0-24018 GCA_903798405.1 Fraxinus platypoda | reverse complement strand
CTTAGTCGGTTCTTCGGTTCTTGGTTTAGAACCGAGAACCAAACCAAACCATTCGGTTCTCGATTCGAATACCCGTTCGGGTATTTCATTTTAAAAAAAACCGTTCGGTTCGGTTCGGTTCGGACATTTTGCCCACTAGATAAGCCTCATCTATTTATCATGATAATACTAAACCCTCGTTTGGCCATTTGATGTTATAAGTTTTGGAATAATATTTTTTGGGAGAATGTGTGGTTGAAAAAGAATGAATTTTTTTTAATTATATGTAATATTATTTTATTTGAGAATAGTGGTTAAAAAGAAGAGAGTGAAAAATGTATTATAAATTTAATGGGGGCCAAACAGAGGCTAAATAATCATTAATAATTGCCTCATTATATTACAACAATCACAACAAATTTACAATTATACTCCTAACTCAATAAATACTAAGTTTACAAATTTACAGTATTGTGGTATACTCCTCGTTCTAAAATTACTCTCATTTCGTCATATTTTCTCCACCCATTCTTCCTCACCAACTCCCCCACTCATTGGAGCAGATTTTACTCCATTTTTCTTCACTTTGACTAAATTATTCTCCATCAAGTAGAAAACAAAACTAAAACAATTATAATTAATTCTATAACAGGATAAGGCACACGATATTATGCTCCTGTTTGGTATGGATTAAAATTCAAATTTTAATCTAAGTCAAGGTCATCAATTAATTTCAACCACATTTTTTTATACTTTTCAATCACATATTTCATCAATTTTTATAAAAATCTACTAAAAATTTGATTTTAATCCCTACTAAATAGGGGCTATAAATGAATTGCGCATATTTAAACTACAAAATAAATGAGTACTTTTGCAAAAACAACACCAAAGCTCCGAAATACTGTTGTTGTTGTTGTTATTGTTGTGACCAATTATTGATACTGATTCGAACTTAAATAAAGGATTGGATGGGCGGTGAAACTAGCGTTTGTTGAGTGCGAAAAAATAGCATACTACACTCAAAAAGAGACTCTGAGCATGACTCGTGCACACCAAAATTCAATGACTTTAGGCCACAAATCAAATGTATGTTCGGTGCAATTTTGGTACAATTTTACAAGTTTGGTGCAATTTTGGGGTAGTGTTTGCTGATAAAGAATAATGATGTTGAGGATATGGGGTTTTGTGGTAATTTTGATTACTTTTCCTCTACTCCCACCAAGGAAGTAGATGTTTGTAGTTCATATATGATCGAGCCGAAGCCGATTGTGGAAGATGATTATACTGATGACGAAATCGATGTTGAAAATGATGGAAGTATGCAAAGCTCAACGGTTTGTTTATGGAATTATTCTACAGAATTACGTAATAGTGAATAATGTTTGGATCTTTTGCTGTATGAATCTTTGCATTTGTATCTTTAAATATGAGTTATATATCTTTTGTGGTGTACGGATGATAGTGATGGAATAAAGAAAGAATAATGCTACTTGTACATTATGGAGTTACATAATTGTTTACATATAGAGGTGTTAGAAAGAAAGTGGTGACGTTTTTTTATTTGTTTGAAGGAATTCTGATCCAATCATAGTTTACCATGTCATGTGCATATAAACCATTATGTATATGTAGTACAATCGAGAAAGAAATATATCAGTGAATAATAGATAGGATATTAATTTTATTTTACTCACAATGATTTTAGTAAATAAGAAAACCAAATACTTATTGTGGTTATAATAAAACCACCCTAGGTAAATAACTAGTCTTCTAATTTTACCCCAATTCAATAATCACCTACCATAGTGCATTCACTTGCAACAGTTTAAGGTCTATTTCATGTTGTCAAATGTTTTTTTTTTTAACAATGGGATGGGCATGTGTTAACCATGCAATTTTATTTTTCATTATCCTTGAAAGATAAACATTGAACAACTAAACAAAAATATCCATTTTTCCATATAGAAATTTAATTGTGCTTGTAAGATGGGAAAAGGATAAAAATAAACCGCCTTTAGATTTTTTACTATGCGCGTGCGCCGTTCACTTGATTTGGCCTTGGTTAAAATTTTTGCTTCCCCGTGCGCGTACCCTATTTTGCCTCTGCGCGTGTCACTTCCTACTCCGCTTCTTCCAACTTAGCTTGAATTGAGTGCACTAAGGTTGGTTTTTTCTTCATGCCCATCTTGAAGTTTGATGTATTTCTTATTGTACTTAAAAACTCAGCCCACGTTGCTGAGATAAGTCCTTGTATGGCTTCTTTGATCTTTTTCACTCTTATCTTGTAATCGATCCATCTGGAACATGCAAATGATCCTTGCTAGCTTTCCCTCCACCATTTTCATCATTTCCTCCATCTTTAAAAGGATTCGACTTCGAATCTTCACTTGTATCAAAGAGAGAAAGATCAACAATATTGAAAGTAGCAGACATATTATACTCACATGGAATGTCCAATTTATAGGCATTGCCATTAATCTTTTCTAGGACTTAGAATGATCCATCTCTTCTAGGATACAATTTAGACCTTCTTTAGGCTAGAAAACGTTATTTTCGCATGTGCACCCAACCCAATCTCCTAGTTCAAATGTTACACGTCTTCTTCCTTTATTAGCTTAAGTTGCATAATGTTCATTGTTTTTCTCGATTTGAAGTCGAACATTCTCATGGATTGACCTTACCAATTCAACATTCTTCTTTACATACAAACTTCCTCTTTCATCACCAAATAAAAGAATTAAATTCAACAGAGTTAGTAGATTAAAACCATACACGATTTCAAAAGGAGAATAAATAGTAGAGTGCATGACCTTAATATATGCATATTCTATAAATGGTAAACAATCCTCCCAACTTTTCAAATTTTTATTGATTATATTTCGCAAAAGTTAAGTTAATGTTTTATTAACTACCTCAGTTTGTCCATCTATTTGTGGCTTACAAGTAGTAGAAAATAAAAGCTTAGTTCTCAACTTACTCCACAAAACCCTCCAAAAGTGGTTAAGGAACTTAACATCCCTATCGGACACAATACTCTTGAGTATCCCATGGAGTGGCACTCTATTTGTAAAGAACAAATCAGTCGTGTTCGTGGCATCATCCGTTTTATGATATGGAATGAAATGTACGATATTACTAAATATATCCACTACCACGATTATGGAATCTCTATCCCTTTTTGTACTAGGTAGCCCCAACACAAAGTCCATAGATACATCAACCCATGGGTCATTAGGAACGGGTAAGAGTGTATACAAACCCCGTGATAAAACCTTATATTTAGCTTTCTTACAACTAATGCATCTATTACAAATGCGATTAATATCTCTTTTCATTCTAGGCCAATAAAAATGCTCACGCAACATTTCTAAAGTATTCTTAATACCAAAATGTCCCATTAAATCCCCAATATCTGCTTCACGTACTAACAATTCAAACATGGAACAATTAGGCATACATAACTTATTTTTCTTAAACAAATATCCATCATACTTATAAAATTAATTAATTGCTGCCTTATCACACACACACACACACATGTTAGAAAAATCTATATAATTGGCATACATGCCCTTAATATATTCAAACCCAAACATTTGACACTTAAAGAAGTAAGAAGTACATACGTCTTTGATAATGCAACAGTAACTACATTCTCATTACCTTGTTTATACTAAATGACATAGAAAAAAGTTTCAATAAACTCCATCCATCTCGCATGCTTCTTATTTAACTTACCTTAACCCTTTAGATGTTTCAATTATTCATAGTCGGTGTGGATTACAAACTCCTTCGGCCACACGTAGTGTTGCCATGTCTCCAAAGGTCGAACGAAAGCATAAAGCTCTCTGTCATAAGTAGGATAGTTCAAAGTTGTCCCACTTAGCTTTCCACTGAAATATGTTATTGGTCGCCTATCCTACATTAAAACGACTCCAATTCCTATTTCAAATGCATCACATTCAATCTTAAATGTTTTGTTAAAGTTATATAGTGCAAAAACAGGTGCAGAACACAACCTATCCTTAATAATTTTAAATGCATTTTTTTGTTAATGCTCCAATGAAATCCAATACTTTTTTTACAATCTCAGTGAGTGGTACAACAAATGTACTAAAATCTTTAACAAAACACCTATAAAAACTAGTTAAACCATGTAAGTTTCTTATCTCAGTTATACTTTTAAGTGTTAGCCACTTTTTGATGGCTTTTACTTTCTCTTCATCTACTTCAATGCCTTTTGTACTAACAATATAATTAAGAAAAACTACTTTTTCCATGCAAAATGTACACTTCTTAAAATTAGTATAAAATTGCTCGTCTTAAAACAAGAAGTGCACATCTCAAATGCTCAATATGCTCATCTAAACTCTTGCTATATATTAGGATGTCATCAAAATAAACTGTTACAAATTTGCCTATGAATGCACTGAAAACATGGTTCATTAATCTCGTGAAAGTACTAGGTGTATTAGTAAGTCCATATGGCATAACTAACCACTCATATAACCCATATTTAGTCTTAAAAGCAGTTTTCCACTCATCTCATTTGTTCATTCTAATTTGGTGATAGCCACTCTTAAAATCTATTTTACTAACATACATAATCCATGCAATTCATTAAGCATATCATATAACCTATGCATGGGATAACGATACTTTATCGTTATGTTATTGACTGCCCTGCAATCGATGCACATTCTCCAGTCCGATCCTTTTAAGCACGACACAACACATGGTCTCATGTTGTCCCTCACGTACCATTTGCTCATCAACTCATCCACTTGCTTTTGAAACTCCTTTGTCTCGTTGAGATTACTTCTATAGGTTGGTCGATTTTGAATAATAGCTCTAGGTATAAAATCAATTTAATGTTCAATGTTTCGAATGGGCGGCAACCCACTAAGCATCTCTTCAGGGAACACGTCCTCAAATTTCTGCAATAAAAAAAATACTCAAACGAGGAGGTTAGTTTATTTCCTCAAGATTAAGAAAGGATTCCTTGTAAACCAGCAATATCAAATACTGGTTTTCATAAAAGCCCTCTTAATTTCACTCTTTAAAAAAAAAAACTCACTTTTCTCTTTTCTTTTTTCTATGTAGGCTCTCTATCTTTTCTCTCTTGTGGCTCTACTCTTTTTTCTTATTTTCAATTATTTCTTTATTATCTCTTTTACTCTCTTTTTTCTTTAAATTTCAGTTTCAGTCTTATTTTACCTCTCTTTATTTTTCTTCTCTTTCTCATCTTTTAATTTCAATTGATCCTTATAGGCCTACTTCGGTGTTAAAGGAACAAGGGTATCTGATTTTCCATCTTTCAACAAGTTGTACATATTTCTAAATCCATCATGTATCACTTTCATACTACTGTGACATTCCCAACAAGATATGCCTAGCATGCATATGAACCACATCACACATCACCTCTTTACTATACCTCATAGTAGTAAAGTTCACCAAGACTTGTTTGCTAACCTTGATCTTTCTACATTTATTCAGCCCCGAAACTTATAGGGTCTAGGATATTTTAACATAGATAAGCCCAGCTTCTCAACAAGGGTGGTACTAGCTAAATTTGTACAACTCTCCCCCATCTATAATCATACTATACACCTTATTGTTAACATAGCTTCTAATATGAAATATATTCTCTCTCTGCTACTCTACATCACCCACCTTAATTTTCGTACTAAGAGCAGGCATCGCAACAAGTGTTTCACCTTCTACTGGGTACCCCACTCCATCATCATCATTAGCATTCTCTAACTTGGGCATCTTATTACTATCACTCTTAGTTACCACTTTTTCATTGTCTGCAAGATCATTACCCTTTTGTTTGGGCATTGAGAAGTAATGTGCCTCGAACCCAAGCATTTAAACACTTGATATCCCTATTTCTAGAAGGTTGGGGATCAGACTTTGGTTTATTTTTGCTAGATATATCTTCTTTCCCTAGATGGTTCGGTCTTACTCTTTGAAATAGCCCCATCACTTCTATTATTATTATTATTACCCACTTCGATTTCCAAGGAGAATTAAAATCCAAAGAATATTCGCTACTCATTTTTTTAATTATCTCTCCACCTTCATGGTCATATGTACCATGTTCTCCAAATTCACATAATATTGTAATTCAACTGCATTGGCTATATCCCTATTTCATCCATTCAAAAATCTAGCTATAGTAGCGTCTCTATCCCCCTCAACATTAGCCCTAATCATAGCTACCTCTATCTCTTTATGGTCATCCTCCACACTCCTTTAACCTTGAATAAGACTTTGTAATTTTCGATAAATATCTCTATAGAAATGACTAGGTACACATTTTCTCATTAAAACTTTCAATTCACCCCATGTTTCTATAGGTCTCTCATGATTCCTTCTCCTATTTGATACAATTGATCCTGCCATATTATTGCACAATCAGTAAATTCTATCACTGCTACTTTCACCTTTTCACCCTAGAATAATTATGGCAATCGAGACACTATTTTATATAGTCGTGATACTTTCACCAACAAAGAAATCTATGAAACTTTATATTCAAAAGAGAAGATAAAGCATCTTGTAGCATTTGAGGGTCATCGAGATGACATCATTGTTGATGGTGGTCAAGGGGCAAGTCAAAAGCTAACTTCAAAATTTGTAATTATTGCAAGAAAAGGGGCACTTGATAAGTGATTATTATGAATTGCAGATTAAATCAAAATTGACTGAAAATCAACAATCAGAAAATTTAGGAAAAGCGTGTATTCCAGAAAATTCTAACAGTGATTGAGAGCTTTTGCTTATGTCTGCCTACAACTCCAAACCTAACGAGGTTTGAATTTTTTATACAACTTGCACTTTTCATATGACTCCTAATTGTGATTTGTTTTCAACATATGAAGAAGTTTCAAAAGGTATTGTTATAACCGTTAATAATACGCCATGTCGGATAGTTGGTATTGGTCGGGTCACAATAAAGTTGTCTGATGGGACGGTTAGAACACTTGATGCAGTGAGATACGCTCCAGATCTAAAGAGAAATCTTATCTCCTTAGGTACTTTTGATTCAAAAGGCTGTATATACTGTTGAAGGTAGAGTCCTGAATGTTAGTAAAGGAGCGCGTGTTTTGTTAAAAGGCATAGAAAATCCCATTTATATATCTCGCCGTGTTATACAATCTTTGTGCAATCAACATATTTTAAGAACTCAGGTGGATTTGGAGTTGGGTTCTATATCGCTGGAGTGCAATTTGGGGTATTCTTTACGGAATATATTTCAATTGAATTTCGAAGTTATGGGTAAATTCGCCCTACCATCATCATCGACGGTGTCATTGTATTCGGTTGCTAGCAATAGACCAATTTTTTCCATAAGATTCCACATAGGTACAATTTGACCAATTTAGTTGATCAAACAATGTGGTTAAGGGTGTTAATTCTAGTCAAGATCCTTTTTTGATACATTTAGTTTTGG
The DNA here is from genome assembly GCA_903798405.1 of Fraxinus platypoda. NCBI lineage: Eukaryota > Viridiplantae > Streptophyta > Magnoliopsida > Lamiales > Oleaceae > Fraxinus > Fraxinus platypoda. The sequence goes on along the minus strand of CAIGRT010190318.1, from coordinate 16,574 downwards.
TGATCTGTTTGAGGGCTTGTTTCTACCCTATTTAGTGAAGTCCAAGCCCAGTGCTTGGGATTTTGTTAATACTCAGTTATTGAGTTTTTGCCCTAGTTGTGGTGGCAGAGGTGGAGAATATTTCTAATCGGAATTTGATTGGAGAATTTCATTTGTATTTTTTGTTGAAGAGTTGAAATTTGTTTTTGTAGTGGAATTCATCTGATCCACCCTTTATAAACTTCAAACGTCATTGAAGTGGAACTCGTGTCAATGTGGAAATTGTTAGAATTTGGGTGTAATCCTAATTCTTTATTAAAGATAATAGAAAGTTCTAATTAAAGTGCACATTAAGAAAATTTCTATTTAGAATGCTTATGAAATCCTATTCGAAATCTATTTGACAGATTCTAAATGAAGTTCTATTTGGAAGCCCTATTTGAGTTTGAATTTGTGTTGGGCTATAAAATATCAAGATAAGGAAACTGTTGTGCATTCTATTTTATCTACAACTCTAATTCTAGGGTTTGGATTATTCCCTAAATTATAAACACAAAATCTTTGTATTCTTTCTCCAAATTATAATAAAATCTCAATTCTCTGCAACATTACATTGTTCTTGTGTTCTTGTGATCTTTCCTTCATACTGTTGCTCTAGGTGGGAAATATTTGAAGTTTGTTCATTGTAGTGGAACTCGTGTCAATGTGGAGATTGTTAGAATTTGGGTGTAATCCTAATTCTTTATTAAAGATAATAGAAAGTTCTAATTAAAGTGCACATTAAGAAAATTTCTATTTGGAATGCTTATGAAATCCTATTCGAAATCTATTTGACAGATTCTAAATGAAGTTCTATTTGGAAGCCCTATTTGAGTTTGAATTTGTGTTGGGCTATAAAATATCAAGATAAGGAAGCTGTTGTGCATTCTATTTTATCTACAACTCTAATTCTAGGGTTTGGATTATTCCCTAAATTATAAACACAAAATCTTTGTATTCTTTCTCCAAATTATAATAAAATCTCAATTCTCTGCAACATTACATTGTTCTTGTGTTCTTGTGATCTTTCCTTCATACTGTTGCTTTTATTTAAGGGTTGATTTTTTCCCCATAAGAAGTTAGAAACATTGTAAACACATAATCTTTGTATTCTTTCTTCGTATTATAATAAAATCTCAATTCTCTGCAAATTATTTTGTTCTTGTATTCTTGTGATTAATTACTTCATATGGTTCATATAATCTCTTATTTTCTCTAACAATTTCGTATTGGATTAATCCGGTATTATCTTCCACTTTTCACAACAAATACCATGAGCAAAATCAAACATATTACTTAAAACAGAGAGGAAGAAGAAGACGGGAATTGGCAAAAACAAATTCTAGGTACATGTTAATCATACTCAGAACTTAGAACATTTTAGTAACAGAGATGCATTTTAAGTGTTGAACAAAACAAATGGAAAGTTAGCACTAATATGGCACAACATTATAGGAAAGTAAATTGGTAGTTCGTATTTCAAATGAACGTGCAAATAATAGCAAAATATGGAACAACATTACCAAAAATTAAAACAACATATGGTAAAACTTAAAACTCAGAAATGCATTTTGTATTCAGCATAAGAAATTGGAAGTTAGCACTAATATGACACAGAAATATTGGAAAACAAATTAGAAATTGGAACTAATTGGAATTTAGCATTTGAAATGAACACGAGATCATGACATAATATGGTACAACATCAGTCAAGATTATAACAACATATGGCATTAGAGTTGGAACTTAGTGTCAACCAAAGATTATAAAGCCACTGTATCGAAAATAGAAAAACAAAGTATTAGGGGATGTTTGATTCCTATTTTTCTCAAAATACATTTTTCTCTTTTTTTCAACCACACGGTCTTCATTAAAATAATATTGCATGCAAATCAAAAACTTTTTCTTCTTTTTAACCACACATTCTCCATCAATCTACGATTTCAAATAACATCTCGTTGACCTAAAAAAATGTGACGCCAACGTGGACAGCATATGCCAGGCCCACTCAAGCCAACTTAAGTAAGTTCCGAGGTGTCTTGAGTGTTTTCTTGTATATTAGAATCAGTATTCGAATGACAACCCCCCAAAAAAAGCCCTTTACAATTTATAAAGACCACCTATTTATAGTATTTTGGTCGACATGGTGTCCGTTGGATTAGAACTACGTGGCCTCATCTCCTTGAATGAAGTTTCACATCACTAAGTCTATCATACGATAAATACATTCACAACGGGTTACCCGCTCTACACATTAGGTTCACAACGTTATCGTCATAAATTCTTACAGAAATCAATGTCAATGATTCACTAGTGCACCTTGTGAACAACTATTAATGACAATATTGTGGGTGATATCGCAACCACGACGGTGCCTCGATAGCTAGCAAAAATCATTGGTATCACCAATGCAATTTTATTCTTTATATATAATTTAAAGAAAATGAAGTTCAAATGTTTCAGGTAGATTTAAATAGCACGATTATTACACAACTTCGCAAATGTTTCCAGTATAGACACTGTAATGCCCCCAAAACTTTATGGAGTGGCACGTGTTCAAATCTTAGAAAATTTTGGATCAATTCGCAATTTCAGTTTTTATTGGGAACTTCAGTGTAAATATTGAAAATGTATTTGTAGTTGGCAAAGTTGTGAATAGAAGATTAATAAGTGTTAAGAATGACTATTTGATGCTAAAATATCAAATTGGATATCTCCTATTAATTGTTAAAAAATTGAGGGATTAAAGCGAAAATAAGTTTTGAGACATTTGTCCATTTGGACTTAATTTGCAGATATTGAGAATGTGAGAATCCCCAATTCATTATTGGGCTCAAATGATAGCTCGTAATGTTAAATTGAGACGATTCAAGAAACAACCGATTGAACATTCTATGTCCAAGAACGAAGAGTTCAAAAAAAAAAAATCAATGTTTATTTAATGAGGGCCAAATTGCAGTTTTAGGTTATATTTAGTAAGGTGTTTATAAAATCGATCTCTTCATTAGTAGTTGGAACAAACTGATTGCAACTTTGGGTAAGTGACGCGAGGTGTGATGTCGGGTGCAATATAGGAGAAATCAACTCAAAATCATATTTTAAGTCTTCAATTTATAAATCCAACATGCTTTCATAAAATTTAAATTTTTGTTGGATTTTTATTTTCAATTGTATTATTACAAGGTAATAGGTGCTGAAGAAATTTTTTTTTTTTTTTTTTCCAAAGGGTGCAGAAGAAATGGAAAACATCCGTTCCGAATAATATCATCGAACCACCAAATCAAGTTTTTATACATTAGAAAAAAATTAACAAAATTATCATCCAATTATCATAAAGATAGAGGGAAAATGAGGTGATCTTAAAATATTATTTTGACTATTATGCAAAATTGATTTTTTATTTTATTTTACTTTTTTTTATGTGAGAAGTAACATTTAGTCTCTGTTTGGTGGAGATCAAAATAAGATTTTTAGTAAAATTTGACAAAAGTTAATGAAATATGTTATTGAAAAGTTGTGAATCTTATGAAGTTTGTAATTAAAATCAATTATTGATATGTATATGTGTTGTTGCACGTGTTCGATGCATGTGCATGTGATCAGTTCATTAATTTCATAAAAATATCTAAAAGTGCCTGCACAAATATTGGAAAATAACATGGCTGAAAATTTTCATTTTCCCAAGGAAATAAAGGTAATCCTCTTATGATTACTTTGTATTTTCTTAACACATCGTGTTCAATGTTATTACCTAACCCTATTTGGTTCAGCTAAAAATTAAATTAAAATTAAAATCAATGTCAGCAATTAATTTTAATCACATTTTATGATATTCACACATTTTTCAACCACACATTGTATCATTTTTTTTATTTATCAAAATCTATTAAAAATCTTATTTTTATCTAAATCAAACATGGCACAATATAACATTCTGAACAAGCCACATGAATCATGGATGATCACAAATAAGCCACATATCACTTAGAATCAACTAGGATTTTCTACAAAATGGCCATAGTTCCATAAGAGGACAAGGAGAAAGCCACAAAATAATTCCATGGCTATTATATGCTATTAGCTGGGGGATTATACTCTTGCTAGCTAGCTCAAAAGAATATTCTTTTTGACTCAGAGGTCACAACTGGTTTCTCGTGGTGGGTTACCCTCAACCAACCACTCATTCAATTCAAGAGCCAAAATCATAATCTATGACTCAAGTTTTTTGTGTTCGTGGTGTGTTTTCTAGGAAGATAGGATAGTTGTTCATAACACTTAGAAAAAGAGGTTAAAATCTTGTTCATAAGACAGTCTAATATTGAGTATCAAATCTGCACTCGAGATTCCGGATCTTTTGTGTGAGATTTTATGAAGATGCCAAATTGTGCAATGTACAAGTACAACTATCTAGTACTGAATACCAAACCTACATATCAGATTTATAGAGATGCCAAACTGTGCAATGTGGAACTACAATTGTCCATTAATGTGTAAAAAAAAAACATGCACTATGATTTTGGACCCCTTGTGCGAGATTTTATAAACATGTCAAACTGTGCAATGTAAAGCTACAAATGTTTACAAACAAAATTCGAAAGAAGTGCGCGGATGCAGATGTGACCGTGATGTAGAAAGGAAGAAGAGTATATTCGGGATAGCGGACAAGTTCGGTTCAAATATAGAGATGTTTGACATCAACAATGTAACTAAAGATGCCAGACACCAACATGGTTTGTTTTGAGTAAATGTTAAGGAATAAGCATATCTATATATGTTTGTATTTTTCTAAATTGTTTGATTTTCGAATGAATGTAAGGAATGCAATACCTTCTCTCTTTCAAGATGTGGTCATATTCCAGTCGAGACATAGGCAGTAAACGAGCATCATGGCTTCAACATCAATTCCAGCATTTGCATGAGCATGTGAACGAGGGCTCACTCCATTTATGCATGCATCTTATTCTTGTCTAACTGTGCATCCTCCAGGATAAGCAGATGCAGTGGCCACATGTAATTAGATAGGACTCGACAATACAATGTATAGAAGTTTTAGCTTTTTTTCTTCAACTAATATTGTCGAGTATCATATAGCTCACTTTACCAACCAAGCCATTGATGTTCAAGTCGATCACTTAATGGCAGACCTGTGAAGTCTTAACATGTTCATATACAGTAGAAAGAAAACATTATCAACATTTCATGTCCCTCATTATATCCATATCCACAAGTTCACAAAACGAATTTTCCCTTTCATTTTAAAGGAATGCAGTGAAATAAATACAACAAAAATAATTATTTCCAAGTTAAAAAAATAATTAGCATAATCAGAGTTTTAGTACAAGTAGCTAACAAATATATGGATTGCCAACTACTTTTGGGAAAAAAGAAGGGGCACCAGAGGAATTCTCAAATCACTGCCAAATTTTCTCCTGAATTCTTACTTAAAGGACAATGAAGAAACAACAATATTGAAGTCAACACTAGCAAGATCCCAAGATTAGTCGCCCTCCTAATTATAATTAAGAAATGACTTAATCAACACACCCAAATAACAAAAAATAAAGGTGGTGGTGTTTATCAATCAATCAGGCAACCACGTTATTTCAAAATGAATTTGTGGATAAAATCGTGACACGTGATTTTGACATGTCTACTTAAAACCTGTTATGCTACTTCCGATTCATATCTAAATACAATAAGATCCTTTGAAACCACAATGTACTACGTTAATTTTAGGTCTATGTTGCCCTCTTCTAACCTCTTTTAGCAGAATCACACTTATCAGGTGAATGGAAGCTTCTTTAGGCATACGTAAGACATTGATAATGTTTTGAATGCATTTTTCTTCCTTTCTTTCCATTGAAAAAAATGGAACAGTTAAGAAGATCATTAACTAGCATGTGTTAACATTGTTCTCACGAAAATTTTCCTATGTATTTGTCTTGAACCTATCATCTTACCTGTTAAATAGGCCAATCAAGATCCCATGGGTCACATAAAATATGAACCCAGGCCATGAAGTGCAGTTCTTTTTGGGATGAAGTTTTCTATCAACGTGACTGTAAGCAGACCAAGATGATCAGATAACAACTTGGTAACATATACAAACATGTTATCTCAAACCTAATTGTCAAAAAGTACTCTTTCTTAAACGACAGGCTATGTGATTTTGACATGTTTCTGCTAAAAATAGATAGCATGTCATTATCATCATGAAATTACCAACCACTAAGCATGTGTTTGGCACCCATTTTTTCAAAACTCATTTTCAACCATTTTACAGGTAAATCAAAATTTTTTCTTATTTTTTAACTACACATTCTCCAAAAATCATAATTCCAAAATACATTTTCTTACAAAAATGGGGCTCAAACATGAGCTAAATGTATATCATGGTCCAATCTTTCCACGTTAGTAAGATTGTCAACCTTACTAATACCAAACTAAAACACCTCTTAAAAGTGAAGCTATCTGTTTTCGTTCCCGGGGTGCATAGAATCAATTAAAGCATAGCCCCATTAAAAAAAAAAAAAAGGTGTACTATTTAAGAAATAAATAAAAGATTTGATGGCTTCTTCAATTTTCTACTCACTCTAATATTATATGGAAAGAAGAGCATAATAACACATCCAAATGAAGCCTCAACTACTTACAATCACAACGGCTCAGTTCCAGTTGATGAGATCCTTTCTATCACCCAAATTTGGTAGAGCAAGTGACACTATAATCTAGCATCACAAAAATATCCCCACATTGCTCGTTGTTCATCTAGGAGGTTGTTAACATAATAAAGATAAACAGCATTATGATTAAGAGATGTTAATTAAGAAGTGATACAGATTTAAAAATGCATTAGCAGGTCAAGTTCGAAAGAGTGCTGGCATACAAACAAGATATGACTAAAAACAACCATGTTGCATGTATCTCAAGATAAATTATCAGCCTAAAATCTGTTAAATAAGTAAAACAAAATTTTGACATTGAGAGATCTTCCAAACACCAGAATCTCAAATATGAACGCAATTTCATTAGTCTCCAAGGTCCAGAGGTTACCTCGTTTGATTCATATAAGTATACATTTTATCCTCCAAACAAAAACCGGGAAAAAAAAATAGAAAAGAAAAGAAAAGGGCCAACCCTATCTTGTAACTTTCTGTTTGTATCTTATAACTTCACAATACCAACCTTTAGAGGCTTTCAATACTGGTTGATATTGCATTACCTATATCACATGACAAACTATTGAAAGTTCTACTTCCCTCTCCTATCATCAAGCTTTCTGATAGTAGACCAAAAAATGAAGGTAAGTTCGTTATTATAGAATCAAATATACAGTTCTCTTTATCTTTTTGTGTTGAGGTTCAGAAAAGGTTTCTACATGGCAGTTATTAGGCTGGATGCATCGTAAGTTCCGGCAGAACAGCAATGAGACACTCAAGGAATTTTCCAGTGGTAACTTATGTACTCTGTTCCACATTCTCCTGCAATGTGTACTTAATGCATATGACTATAATAATAATTCTGAGATAGAAGAACATGCAATTTTTAGGTGTGGCATGTAAATAACGTGGATAAATAACAACAAATAGAAAGCATAGATACTTCATTCTGATTATAAGAATGAGAGTGGTTACACTTCTATCAAACGTAATTTACATTCCTGTTGCTTACATGATTTTCATTGAATAATCCATATAGATACACCTGCTCTCTTGATGCCACCAATAACATCGACTTGGTTTACTCACTGTCCTAGTGACTCTGTAATACTTCTGTCAGGGAATTCTTGCACTTGCCTTACAGGGCAGCCATCATTGGATGACCTAAATTGCTACCCAAAGACAAATTATTGTGGTAAATCCTTCAGCAAACTAGAAAGGGACAACCACATCAGGAACTCATTCTCCAGTTTAGGGGCCGAAAGAGTGGAAGAAGATGACTTTGAAGAAGAGTCATCAGCTGTTCTCACTGAACTTTTTCATGGGTTCCTTGCTATCGGTACCTTGGGCACAGAACCAGTCATTACTGACCCTGCAACACCTAAATTTTCCATCTTTGTTGATGATATAGCAGAAAAAGAGACTGAAGTTACTGAAAATGAACTAAAGATAATCAACGATGAGTTGGAAAAGGTGTTGGGAGCTGAAGCTAGAGATGAGAGTTGCAATTTTTCATCTGGAAGAAACAGCCAAGTGAGTGCTGGGAGGAGCAGTCACTGTAGCACGATAACACTTAGTGGCAAGCCTACAGAAGGTGCAGAGAGCAATGGGAATGGAGCAATCATCTGTCCACTGCAAAGCTATCTTTTTGGATCAGCAACTGGATATCCAGAGACAGTCCCACCGGCAAAGAAAGAGCATAGGACATCACTAGGGGAGCTATTTCAGAAGACTAAACTAGAAGAGGAAAACTCTGGAACTAAATGTTACAGGGGAGAAAAGCGAACAGAGAAGGAAACTGAAAAGTCCGCTGTACATCTCATGAAAAAGCTGCTGAAGAAAAAAGTTCTTCATGCTTCCTCCAGGAGCTCCACAACAGGTTCTGAAGGAACTATAGATTCTGCATCAGTTGAGACAAGACTGCATAAGGTATGTCATATGAGTCATATGTGGGACAACTAGGAAAATTCCTCCAGTCCAACCTATGGCTTAAAACACTAGCACCATCAAATAGCACTATTATTATACAACTTTTTCAAATGTTTCCAGTAAATTTACAGCATCAAAACCCCCCCAACACAGTATTTTCCCTATAAACGAGATGTTAGTTTACTTTCCCAATGTCTTGAAATGCTACTGGGTTGTCTATTTTACAATGTGAGGAACACAGGTCCTACAAAAGTTCCACAGGAAAGTCCATCCTAAAAGCAAAAAAGTTGCACAAAAGTCTTGTAAGCCCACCAAAAATGAGATGAAGACCAATATCAACTCTGCGGTAGCACGTAACAGTGGAGGTCTGCTGTCCACTTTAGATGACATCTTAATATATCCCAAACAAACAGTCTCAAAAGAAAGCATTTGGAGCTTCAAGAGTCAATGTAACCCACATCAATTCACAATTAGCAGTGGCAACCTAGGCGGAAGCGGAGAGTGCTGGGTCAAAACTGATGCAGACTGTAAGTATTCACGAATCCTTATCTGAGGATAATCCATCAAATCAAACAGCTATTTCAGATCTTATGCATTCACCTTTCCATACGATCAACTAGCATTACAATTCCCGTTTTGTGAAACCAAAACATTAGCACTGGAAACACTGACTTCCTTATAATGACCATTAACCATCTCTAGTTGAAACGTTTAAGTCCGCAAAGCATAGAACTTCGTTTTCCAGGTCCTCAGAACCAGAGAGCATGCACATGGTTTTATGATATACATATTACAGAAACGAACAAGTTTCAACTGCATGCTGCGCATGATCCTTATCTCAGAATGTAACCCTTTTGCCGACTTGGTTTTCCTTTGCTGTAGACTTGGTGTTGGAGCTCTAGAAGATGGAAGAAGCGACCTGAAGATTGGCTCACATTTATTGCCAAAAAAATATAAGAGATACTTATATTTGTAAGTTTCTGCATATTGATTATAATATATGAGTGCTTATAGCGTAATAAGCTTGTTAAGAGAGAAATAAAATAGGCCACCCCCTTAAAATCTGCTCTGAGTGTGTATTCGAAAATCTTTTTTTAAGTTCACTGGAACTGTTCTGCAGTAAACATTCTGAAATATTATAATCTTTCTTGAGTGTTGAAGTATCAAAGTTTCTTTTCTTCATTTGCATAATCATTGGTATATAGAAAATCAAGGGGTGAAGAAGTCCTCAAATTAACTTTATTATTGAATTGCTATTGTCATGCTAGAGTCGAGACATCATAAAGTAATTTATGCAACACAAATTAGTGAAAAGCGATATCAACTATGCGCTATTTAAACGCAGGTATAATGATACAGTCACAATTTATTCTCAAAACAGAATCTGAAGAAACCAGGACTTAATTGGCATAGATCCCACTTTTTCTCACTATTCCGTAACCTTGAAAATTTAGATACTAAGATTATAGACACTTCAGAAATAAATGTTATTTGTAAATAATGATTAACTTGTGTTTTTTCTACGAGGGAGAGGTAGACCAAATCTTACATGGTGAGTGTGGTTGCAAAAGATATGATTTGTTTGGATCTTCTCATAGATGTACTGATGGATTGTAAGGAGTGGTGAAAAATGATTCAGACACAAATTCATAGCAACAATACTTAATTTGTTGCTGGCAGTGGTATTGGTGGTGAAATAAAATTTCTTAAAGAGTAATTTTCTAATAATGAAATCAATAGTTCTGTACAGATAATTTATTTTAATGAACTTGATGATTGAAAAAGTGTATAAGCCTTTGGTTATATAGGAAAATTAACCCCCTAACCCTAATGATATAAGGAAATTAAATAATGTTACAGAAAGGAACGAAAACGAAAATCATAAAAGGAAACAAGATCTTAATCTAAATGAAACAAAAATCTTATTATGATAATAACTAATCCTGCTATAAATATAACTAACTTCTAACCTATTTATAATAGGATTGTCCTATATCATTCTTCTCAATTGAAGAAAACTCGACCTCGATTAATCAATCAAAAAGAAAATACTCCAACACTTTAGGCTTTAAGCCCAGTAAACTAGTGAATAGTTGTCCTTTATCTTACGTAGCATTCATGACAGAGATCAAGTTGCAACCCTTTCTTTTTCTTAATCTTCGATTGTTAATTGTCATATATATGCATCCATGTCGACTACCTCATATAAGACCTCATCCTTGTAATACTTCCCATTAACAAATGTACTTTGCCAACCTCCATCACCTGAACTTTTGGACCTTTCTTGATCCATGCAATCTTGTAAGGGGTTTGGGTGTCTTTCTGTCTTCAAGTTTAGTGCCTTCACTAATGCTTTGGAAACAATATTATCAATGTCGTCGCTACCGAAACGACTTTACATACATTTTTACTGATTGTGCAGAGGGTACAAAAGATTTTGTGGGATTAAGTATCATCATGTTTCCTAAGGACCAAAAGAAGTCATTGCACAATACAATTGACTGTTCCTCCTTCATCCCCAGCAATAATTTCCTCGCCTTTATAAGTCTCCAGTCTCTAATTTCTCCTCAATCTCTTATTCGTCTTCGACAAAATTAATAGATCACTTATTAAGGCACACATTAGAAAGATGACTTGTCTTACCACAACTAAAGTACGTGATAAGGTTTGGCACAATACAAATGTTGGTAGGGGTAGGAGAGAGTTGTTGAACATTACCTCCTTTGGTCCAGTGATATCATGTTGATCACATGTAGATAGAGGCCAGTGGGGCACTCTTGTTGCCTATTTCCATGCCCCTTCGCTTAGCATTTTGAACTAGCGGTTTCCGTATTTTGACTTAGGTGTTGTGAAATATTCAAAGCAGAGCACGTGTCTGGAGTTTATTAAATTGGTTCTCAACCTCTAATGCAAAGTTCATTGCGTCGGTCAAAATCCAAATATGTTAAATTGCTAATTTATCTTGAATTGTTCATTACTCCACATATATATCGGATTACTTATTGATCAACCGTCTCTATTAAATTAACGTGGATACACATTTAGCGAAATTTATTTATATACTCATTGTCTCATTGATAGTGTGATTAGCTTGCTGGCATTTATTATATAGTTGATAAAAGAATTGTTCATAATCTAGTGGAGGATTCCTTTAATAATCTTTTTTTATCGTGGCCCATGTGTAGATACGTTGTTTTCCTTTAATAGTTTGACTTGTGCTCTAAAAGAATTTCTAAATGATCAAAGAAATTATCGATATTATTAATAGTCGACCATCAAAGGTGGATAAATCCATCTTCATTTTATATTCTTGCCTACTTTGACAATGCTCATAAGTTCGGGGGAAAGGGGGACAAATTGACCATGCCCATAAGTTTGAGGGAAATTGGCTATACCCATTTGTTTAGAGGGCAAACCTACAACTATTTTGCCCTGGATCATATACTTGAAGGGCCAATTAGTAATTATCTTCATCAAATGAGTCTTCTAATCTCCTTAGGTCCCGATTATAGGATTAAATCACTTTACTTGACCCTTCTCCCTAGTGTAAATTCGGAAACATACTAGAAATTGTCGTCGCCACCTTGGAAGCCCAAGTCATGGCCAACGAAATTTCCTTCTCCATATCTTATGTAATCACTGCTCAGTAAGGTTCAAGTATTTGAAGTTGATGCCTTCGTGATTATCCCATAGCGGCCTCAACCTGCTCTGTGGTCTTTTAGTTATGGTTGTGCCGCCTCCTCGGTGGCAATAAATGGTTGCCAGCCTTGCAAGTCTGGGTGAATGATGGATCGAACTCTCTTGGTGATGTTCGTGCTATTTTCCCTTGGATTGTTTGGAAGGAGTCTATGGTTCCTAGGATGTTGTGATGTGTCTTCTTCCTCATCTAGTTGTTACTTTTCGTGGAACAAAAGCTCGCCAAAATATGAGTTGCCATGTTTGGACTGACACTTTCTTTCTATACGCAAGTCATTCCATTCTAGTTCCAAGAGAAGAGAAGAGGAAGAATCAAGGCATTCAGTCTTTTCGAGCTCAGTGCGTCGGGCATAGAAATGTTGGCGAGACATCTTACAATGTCATGATACGCCCATTCCTATGGCCATTCCTTTAATACTTCTGGCTCTCGGGAGTCTCTTTGTAGGATACTTGGCTAAAGTGTAACCTGTTAGCCCATAAGTCAGTACTGTGACCAAGCGACTCTTGCTTTGTCATTTGCTAGTTGTTTGCCACGAAAATTATACTTATCTTGGTGACAAGTGCAGTTAAAGCCTTGGTGATAAATGTGGTTAAAGTTTGCTAAACATCGCAAAGGGTTTTTTCGAGCCCGATAAGTCCATGCTCAATGTTGTCAAACCTATGTTCCTCGTTAGTAATTTTTTTCTCCATTCTTACCATCATTGGACATCATGCTAGTAAAAAAACGTCTCTGGTACTAATTTTGGTACGTAAGCGAAGTAAAATTTCTTGAAACAAGAAAGAGATTTGAAACTCGAGAGTTTTGTAAATCGTAATTTTATTACAATGAACTTGATGACTTCAAAAAGTGTCTAAGCTTGTGTTTATATACGCAAAATTAACCCTAACTATATAAGAAAAATTAAACAATATTACAAAATAGAAAGAAAACTAAAGTCCTAAAAGGAACAAAATCCTAATCTAAAGAAAACAAGAATCCTACTATATAATAAATAACTTCTATCCTATTTTAATAGGATTGTCTTACATCAATCGTGATTAGCTTGTACTTGATAATAAGTAACACGCATTGATGTTGGTGACCTCTTTATCAATAGTTGGGACAACCTGGTTGTAACTTTGGCTAGGTGAGGATGAAGAATGATGTTATGTGCAATATAGGTTGCATTTGAGATATTACGCTACAAACCAGTGTGAGATGGGCTCCTCATCAATGGACAAAAGATTGGTAACTATATACGCCGCAAGATAAATTCAGTCTACTACATGTTGCAATTTAGAATGATTCCATTAACCTTTGGAGAAAGGGGCTGGACACATTTTTCACAAGGACCTTCAAGTCCTTAGCAATAAGCAATATTTACATTCTATAATAGTTAGATCAATATATTGCAATTTCCTTGTAGAGAACCCTCCACACGGACATGATCATATTCTGGATAAACATTTATGCTAGCTTTTGCTCTATGAATATTAACAATCATGGTGGTACTCTCTATATATTACTTTTATTGACCAAAATGTTCATGAGATGATTGTAGAGTAGATGAGGATGATAAGATATACGTGTGCTTATACTCAAATGGATAAGATAAAAAAATGAAAATATAACAGTTTTGAGCATAGACAATAAAGAACAATAGTTGATTTGATCAACTTCGTTTCTTTCAATATCTTAGGATGCTAACATTCTAGATAAGGCTTGGACAGGAAAAGATGTATCTTAAAAGCATTCGAGGGTGTTTAAGGTGTAATGTGAGAGTTCCAAGTTTGATGTTGAGATAAATAATGTGTCTTTATGAGTTATGCACATAACAAGTTAGCATATAGAGAGTGGGCAACAAGATCATAAAAATTGGGAACATTGTTTTCAATGAGAATGAAATTGTTTAAGACGTGTAGAAGCCAACGTAGCATAATTCATCCAATAGAGATAGAGTTGGTTATTAATTCACCCTCTTATACACCAACATTGTAGATAATTAGGGGGAACAAGCACTTCATGATCTCGGAGATAAGGCTATATATGTTCCTCTAGTTAATAAAACTATAACTTGTAATTCGTCTTAGACCAATGCATAACTAGATGTTCAAGAAGTAGATAATCCCAAAAGAGGATCTATTGATGAGAGAGAGAGAGAGAGATGGACTATTATATGATAACACCTCACATACTGACAGGGGACACTGAAAGGTTTCCAAGAGGCTATGTCATGTAAGCACAAGGATGAATGGTTGAAAGCCATTGAAAGAAGAAATTAAAAATCTACTATTGAAAATAGTAGTCCAAATACCGAGGATAATGAACTGAACAATATTTTGTCTTAAAAAGGAAGTGTAAATACAGAAATGATATGGGACAGTTATATGAGATTTTCTCATATGTAACAAATATATTCTCCATTCAAGCTGTTCTACACGGAGACTCAACAAAAGAGATGAATTTGATATGCAAATTGTAGAAGAGTTTATATAGCCTAAATCGAGCTCTAAGGTACAAAAATTTGACTCCTTTTACATAGTGAGCCGTGGATACAAACTGACAATCTATGATCATTGCCTCCTTGTGAAGCCCCAATATCCTCATTACAATTTACAACAATCTCATTTCGTTGATTAATTTTTTCATAGCCTTGTGTTTAAATTTCATCATTTCAAAAGTACCAAGTCCCAAATCAAATCAAGAAAGGAACCAATATTGGGAACGATCAATCAATTTGTCTATCGGAAAGAGCAGAGCTTGACTAAGTCTTAACCACAACGGATAAACAAAAAATTGAAAATTTTCTTATAATAAAATATAACAGGAATGTAATCACACGACTTGCCTGGTTGACGATTCAGCAGATGAGGTAAGAATTCAAAACTTCGACAAATTGTCTGACCAAAACCTAATGTCGCAAATGCATCTTTAGTTTGAGATTCATCGTATTGAAAATTATGAAAATTCTCCACGCCGTTTTCCCCCAGAATTTTGGCGGTTTCGCTACCATTAAACAGTACGAGCGCGCTTTAGAATAAATCGCATGAGCAAACTTGAGACCGATAATTGCGAAAGTGGTAATTACGTAAATCCATCTGTTTAAAGATTGGTTTTTTAAAAATAAGTCTAAACTTTGTTTATTTAAAAATCAGGTATTATATTAAAACCCTAATTGATAACCTAATTTCTCTCTCTTATCCCTTCCCCTATCTATCGCGCCTCCCTTCCTCTTCCCTATTCTTTCCCTTTCTATCAAACTCATTACGGCGGCCACTCACGGCACATAACAACATGTGGCACTCCGAGGTCGGCGTCGCTCGAAGCTGCTGCAGCCGAAGGTGAACCCTACAACCCTTTCCGATGCCTCAACTCCGACGTTGTGGCATCCACTCCCATGACCTTCGATGCCGGTAATCCAAAATGACTGGTGGCACTCTGAGATCGCCGTCGCTCGACACTGCTGCAGTCGATGGTGAACCCTCTCTCTCACTCCTCCCCTCATCTTCCCCATTTTTTTTTGTTTGGTAGATGGGGACTGTGGTCTCGGTGCAAACCAGTAGTTCTGGTTCGATGGTGATGCGGTGGTGTGTGTGTATGGGTGCGTGCGGCGGTGGTGGTCGTGGTTATTTTGTGCGTGGGTGTGGCGGTGGGTGTCCGATTTTGCTGTGCGGCAATGGGTATCAAGCGTGCCGACGAGGTGGGGTTGGAGGTGACTGGGATTATTGGTGGTCGTGGTTATTTTATGGCTGTGATTTTTGTTGTGTGCTATGTGTAGTGTTATGGATGTGGCGGTGGGGGTGGTCGTGGGTGGGATGAGATGAGATGGGGTGGGTGTCTGTAACTAATTATTTAGTTGACTGTGACCACTAATTGGTTAATTTTTTACAAATAAATAATACGTGGCCTAAAAATTGTGACTGTGACTCACTATAATCGAGTTGTGATCAATAAAAGTTTTGATTTTTTTCAATCTGTTAAAAATTTTTAATTCGTGGTGAGAAATAACCCGTGACTATAAAATTCTTGATTTGTGACCAGAAAAGAAGTTGTGACAAATAATTTGATAAGTTGTGATCTAGAATTTGTAATAAATAAATGAGTTGTGACCTATAAAATTTTCGATTCGTGATCGATGAATAATATGTAACCTATAAAATTTTGATTCGTGATCGATAAACAGTCTGTGACTTATAAAATTTTTGATTTATGATCAAAAAAATATTTGAGACCAATAATTTGAAAACTTGTGATCGAAAATTAATTTTTAACTAATTAATTAGATATATGTG
>CAIGRT010190297.1:0-11485 GCA_903798405.1 Fraxinus platypoda | reverse complement strand
TAATCTTTGATTCGCTAATTCACACCTAAACTCAGCCAATCCCACCCTTGAATTTGCAAGATCAAATTCCATCCACATATTTTGCTGGTGATGATGTCCAATAATATAAGCCTCCACACCCAGCAAATCTGAGTTCCCAAATGTGAAACAATATATTGAATCACTTCCCCTGCTTGCGCCCCCAACTTTGTACAATAATTTCTCCCCAGTAACACTCATTTCCGCTCCTCTAAAAATCAAATTCACACTTGGCAATGGAGGTAAAACTCTTCTGTCCTGCTCAATTCTGTAGCACAAATCCATAGCCCCTTGAAAAACAAAATTGGGATCTTCTAATTTCCTTAGAACACCTCTAGTTTGATTCAAGAATTCATTTTTCAATGCAGTGTAAGCAGGGCCGAGCAAGAACGTGAATTGTGTACCAGAGTCGACCATAGTCTGTCCAGCACCGGTGTGGTCGGGCTCGAACGTTGCTTTCGGCAAAGGAAGAATTTTACCAGATACTGATATTCCTTGGAGCTGAACTGTGTATGCAACTCTATCGAAATATGGTAAAGGTGTTGATATTTGAACCAATGGTGTGTAGTTCAATGGCTTTAGCCAAGGAAAATGAGCTTCTCCCAAGAGCAAAATGCCTGATGAATCACGACCCGAAATACAATAGGAAAATTTGGAGAATCCCATTTGCGAAACGAATGATAAAGATCCCCGGTTCATGCCAATTAGTCCTGTAGTCTTGGAGTCTTCCTCTATGTTGGAGCTGAATCCCGTGTCCATGCACCCGAACACCGTCCCTGGTAGATCCGAATTGTCAATATTAAACGTGTCTGAGGCTAAATTACCTTCAACAGAGGAACTGTCCGCGTAAGAGAGGGTGGCATGGCAGAGGCTTTTCGAGTCACAAGAAACCGGTACTGCTAAATCTCGTGTCCTGGTCGTGCATGTGGGCGATGAACACGGGATTGCACGGTATGACGACGAGAGTGAAGGGTTGAAGGTTAATGGGGTTGTGGGAGTTTTCTTGCAGTGTAACCAGGAGAGTTCACTGCCGGTATCAAGCACCATGGTGACTTGCTGGGGAGGCGAGCCAACAGTTAGTGAGACGGTGAGAGTAACATTATGGTGGAACGATACCTTATTTGGTGGAGATGAAGAAATTTGCATCTGCTTCGTTTTGAGTGGCAAAATCAATGTCGACTGCTTTGCAGAGAAGCATGAATTCGATTGCGAGAAGAAAATTAAAAAAAGAAGGAAAAACTCCATCCCAAAAATGCTAGTTTTTATATACTAGACTAGATATTCAAAATCATTCCAATGTGTGACTTGGGGAAGGTTTAGAGGTGTATCGGGATGGAGATAGAGATATCCAAAAAAACACATTGATTTGGTGAAGTAAGTGAGTGAGTGGGTGGGTAGGTGCACCTATTATAGTGTGTATATAGATGGGGAATGATATTGGGATACGGAACTATAACTTGTGTGGAATTCGTGGTCCAACTTAATTTTTGTTGAGTTTGACCAAGTGATTGATTTAGATCTGATAAATTATATACTATTAATGGAAATTTACAGGTTCTATACTTAATTTTTCTGTAACTATATCTAAGTTACTAAAATAAAAGATGCTACTTGGACAGATTTTTTGTATAGATGGATTTACATTTAATTGGCTTGTTTAACTTTGTTTTTTGTCCAAAATCCAATGAAATCATGTAAACCAATCTATTAATACAAATAACACTTCTCTACTAAAATAGTATGTTGTCAAAATATTATTACCAAATAAGGAGCTCGTGAGCTTTGATTAGATGTTTAAATTATTCTAATAGGAGAAGTATGCCATGCTAATATGTTTTGGATAATCTACAAGATCAAGCTTTGAGAGCTCTCACATTCTTGATGCAGTTATTAGGCACACGCTTTAATACCCAAACAATATTTTTGAGTGAAATCCACGTTCACATTAGAGATGCCAAATAAGAGGAAAAAAATATTTATGCTAAGGTCTAAATTAATTTCCTTGAAGCCAAAATTTCAATCTCATTAAAACATAGCAAGAATAAAACATTGTCATTTAATTATTGAATTTGTCATATCATTGATGCTAATATATTGAATAATTTAAATAACCCAACTGCGTTATTAAATTCGTTGATGCTAATATGTTGAATAATTTCAATGGTACCCAACTGTGTCATCAAAGTTATGCATCTAGCTAAGTATAAAATGCCCTTTTCTTATGAATTAAACTATTGCATGACACCACGCATTTTGTACTAGAAAAAAACCATGATAATGAAATTTAATTATTAAAAATTAAAGATTATAGAATTTATTACATTTTCCTTCTACCTTACTTGAGCTATATATGTTATTAGTACTTACTTGTTAACTAGTTTTATCGATGCTTCAATTATATATACCGAGAATATATTTTACTATTAACCTTGAAGACAATGTATAAATGAATTTTTTTTTTTTTTATTGTTCCAAAACTCGTTTTTAATTATACATTCTCCCAATAAAATAATTTAACATAAATCCAAAACTTTTTCCTACTTTTGAATCACATAAAAAAAAAACATAATTACAAAATCTATTTTCTCAAAAAAAAAGGGGGCTCAAACAACCCTTAACATGATATATCAAAGTATATAAATATTTTTAAATTTAAATGTTGACATCACTCACGAAAATTTAGGGCTGAAGGGATGTAATTTGAAGATAAAATATGGTTAAATGTATTTCTTCTCTATTTAACATATCTTTTAGATAAGTTACTTATTAACAAAAATAAACACTTTCTTAATGACCGATATCAGATGAAATGAAAAAGGTGGATATATTATATTGGAATATTTATATGTTCAGATTATGTAATTTATGGTTTAATTTGAATTTAACAACCACTTAAAAATGATAATACTATAACAGATATTCTGATTTTAGAAAAATAAATCATTCTAAGAAGAGATTTATTTGATAAATATATGTAAAAAATATAAAGTCTACCACAAAACAACAAAGAAATTGGTTGCGGTTTCAACGTCATTTAAGAGCGTGATGAGTTGATTGGTAGCAATCCACGCGGTTTCTTGTCTTCTTCAAAACCTCATCAAATAATTGAAAATTGCTGGTTTCTTCTTACAGCTGTTTAGATAAAATTACATGTATATGATTTGAAATAGATGGGAGGAGGACAATAGGAATCAATGTTTTAAAAATCGATTTGGATATTGACCGGGGAAAAGAAAAGGGTCAAGGGTCAAAAAGTTGAACCGAAATTTAACCCCGAGTAATTTTTAAAATAATTTAAAAAAAAATCACAAAATAAGCATGCGGAGACTAAACCGACCTGAAGACCCAAGGTTGTTATAAGTGGAATTGTATTAACCCAGAATTTTGAAGATTCCATTTCAAATTTCAGATATTATATTTTTTTATTTCAAATGTTAGATATTTACAGAAATAATAAATAAATATAAAATATGTATATGTTTACCAATTTTGAGTTCCGTGTATCTTGAAAACCAAAATAGTGATATATATCAAAACAGGAGAGAGAATATTATATACATAATAAACTCCCTAATGCAAATGCTTAAAACCCTTCCACGTTAAACCTCTATTTCACACATGAAACCCACAATCGTCTTCTCCTTAAATGGAATTGCGGTGTTCTCCATTTCACCCCCACAAAACCTATTATCTTATTTCTCCATTATCATATTGCGACCTAACTCGGCCGAAGAACCCTTCCAAGTTAAAACCTCCATTTCACGCACAAATCTACGATCGTCCTCTTCATAAACTGAATAGCGGTATTCTACATTTCATCTATAAAACCCATTTTATTTTTCCCTCTTATCACATTGTGACCTCGGCGTCCACAACATTCGGTTTTCACAAATCTTTCAAAAACTACGAGACATTGAAAATGATTTTAACAAGGAGCAATTTCACCTATAAATTCGAGATAACATGGGTGAGAAATCTAGAATAAAAACAGAGAAAAGAAAAAGGATGAAAGGAAGTAAAGATACGATGCATGAAACCAGTTGCAAAACCTCACCAAAATCGCGAAATACTAGTGTTCAAAAGGTAAATCAATCTTTATCTGATTTTGTTATTTGGAAATGAATATTTAACATATGTTGGGTGTGAATGGTTTGGGTAGTGGCACAATGTTAGAATTTATGACCTCATTTTGTGAAAAATCCGATTGGAGCATATTGTGAGGGTTTATTTGTTTGAAAAGTTAAAATCAATTGTTTATGTGATTTTAATTAATGGCAAATTCATATTCACATTTGTTGGGTGTTTATGGTTTGGGTAGTCACACATTGTTAGAAGTTGTGACCTCATTTAAAAATAACTCTATTCGAGATATATTGACCAGCATACTCTGTGTGACCTCTATGTTTGTTTGAATAGTTTTTGTGACCATCTTAATTGTCCGGGAATGTAGACACGTATTTTTTGAATAGTTTTTGTGACCAACCTTCTCTTTATGATTTCTGTTTTGATCGTGACCGCATTTTTACTATTATTTGCAATTCATTATGTGTTCGTTAAATGTCTATAGTTCTATGATGAATCACGAGGTTGTAATAAGCCTATATTTATATATAATTCGTGACATTAGTTATATGTGACCTAAGTAGTGTCTGTGATAAAATAATTACATGCGATATGCTTCTTGTGTGATATGAATGCATGTACATGTATCAAAACACCGATGTAGTCTTTTTATTTTTGTCATATATTGCAGGAATGGGAGTATATAATACCGAAGACTATATGGTTTCCTCGTAAAATAACAACGAATGCAACCAAACATGTGCGTACAAATTTTACATCGAAATTCAACTCTGAACAAAAACAGATACAAGCTAATACTTTCTTCTCCTATTTCTTGGATTGTAGCGAGATAGTTGTTCAATCTCAGCTAATACATTATTTTCTACTACAGGAGGTGAAGCAACCGAACAAAAAGGAGATGTGGTTTATGGTTGCTGGTAAGTATCTACGATTTTCTCTGCCTGACTTCTGTATAGTCACGGGACTTAGGTACAACGGTCAGGATGTAAGGAGAAGTCTTCAAAATGCACGGTCAAGGATTAAGGAAAAACATTTTGGACACTTGAACTTAGTGACAAATGAAGATGTTAGAGACATCTTCCTTGGTTTAACGAATGCAGACGATCATAATGTGGTTATGATTTGGATTCTTTATTTGATAACATCATACCTTTTCTCGACCTCGTAGAAAAAGGTTGTTGAGAACTATTAGTTTGCTCTTGTTGATGATTTTAATACTATAAACATGTTTCCATGGGCGAAAGATTTGTTTGAACTTTCCATAAACTCGCTGAAAGATGGTTTGAGTAATAAAAATTTTCATTACAGACTCAAATGATTTCTAGTTGCCTTCCAAGTTTGGATTTACGAGTCTATTCCACGACTAGATGGGACTATAACTTCTAGGATTCGGAGGAGGTACCCACATATCTTGAATTGGAGATCAGATAAACTATCATCTGGTGTTAAACTTGAAGAAGGGGTGTTCTCTGACCTAGATATAAGTTTTCATTTCATTTGTCACGTAATAGAGTCACATGTCACATTTCATATTATGCAGTCACAGGAAAAATCACATTGCATATTTCACATGTCATAGTACTCATCGATTTGTGAGACATGTAACAGTTTTCGTTATCAAGTCACATCTTACTACTTTTTGCAGTCACAATTTACGTTCTACAATCAATATACATGTCACAGTAAATGGGTTTCATGACAAGTCTTTTTGTTTATTTACAGTTGCGAGTACAAGACATCAATCCATCTGAAATGAAGATGGTGCATCCATACATGGAAGGTGTTTCATATAAGATACCACAGCAACCATCGCTATCACGTGCTTTAAAGCTCTAGCAACCAATCAAAAAGTCCAAATCACGCATTCTAATGATTATTGACGGACGATTGGGACATTCTAGTGATATCGAGGATGACGATGATAATTTTGTAGATCCACCTCCGAGAAGACAGATGACATCTTTTTTCGTCCATACTTCAATGGACCTCCGATCGAGCTACACACACTACACACATTCATTCACCGGTGGATGAGGGTCCATCTGCTCATATGTCTCCACCTCCAACAACACATGCACACAGATCTAATATATGTTGCTATCTTTAATTTAAATGTTGTTATGTTTATTGATTTATAAAATATTATCATATTTGCATTTTTTTATTCAAGTTCAGGTTTCGAATTTCAATGTGCATGCTAATTTTAGGTCAAGTTTCATATTTCTCTCTTTCATATGAATTTTAAGACGAGGTTACATAACATTTCATTCAAGTCACAACAGAATATGAACTGGTCACAAATGTTTAATAGAAGTTCATAGTTCACATTTACATACGTATTTGTGACATACCTTTGTGAATTTGGCACATGTTATTTAGACAGGTCACAAATATAGATGCATTGGTCACATGCCATAGTGTTCAAAGTGACAGACAACTGTACATGGGTCACATATAATTCATATACCTTAATACCTTACATTATCCATGTCATTGATGTATGTCAAATTTCATAGGTGTTGGAGAATTTGAAAAATGAAATTAGTGAACTCCAAACGAAAAATTAGGAGCTGTCTATGCAAATCAATGATGTCAAGACACATTTATCATCAATAAAGGCTGACATGAATCACAAGATGAATATTATTGTTCATATGCAAGGAGAAATCAGGTCAGACTTGTTGGAGATGAAGTCAGAAATGAACTTTCTATCTGAATCTGTGACCGTAATGATATCAAGTTCAATGGATCAAATTTTGAACATAGTCAAAGAAAAAAGTAAATTGCCTAGTGATGGAGCTAGAAACATTCAGAAAGAAGTAAGTTCATTCTACTACCAAGTTTGACATCTTCATTTGTAACTTCTTGACTTTTCATACATCAATGGCCATGTAGGGGAAAAATGTTGAAGAAACTGTTGATAAGAAAGGAAAAGGTAAATTGTACCCTGATAAGTAATTATTCGACCTAATGACGTTGGAACCGCCATCATTTGGTTTGGGGATTGGTTCTACCCAACCTACTCCAAACGTTGACAACATTAGGTCACAATCGCTTCAATCAAAACAAATTCAAGAACAAGTGGATAGCGTAATCGCCCGTGTAGTGATGAACACAGAATATGAACATCAAGAGGTTTCTGGGTAAAAAAAAACCCATTTATTTACACAAGTTATATTTTACCTTTTATAGGTAACGAAATGAACTACTGTGTTTAATATTTCACTATATGACAAGTATCACCCACTTCTGCACCCACATCCGGTCTGCCGTTGAAGCGTGTCTCTAGACCGGTAAGAATATTATAGTCTCCTTTTGTTTCAAACGAAGGGAATCAAAGCAAGAGTTCTGAAAATGTTGTAGTTTTTCAATATTACAATCGGCATGTATGTGCTGATGTTGCAGCATTTCAGAGTTGGTTCCATAGAGGTTACAAACCAACAAACAAGTATGTATGACATTATTTTGTGAACTGCAACATATATACCCATTGCAAATAAGGATAACTAATTTGTTATTTGTTTCTCTTTATGGGAAAAAATTCAAAGATACTGACGATGTCATTAAGCCCCCTTTTTTACATTGGTACATTCGTCGTAGGCAACAAAACATGGTGGCATGAACTCGTTTCTCTAGACGCGTCATTGACCAACTCGGTATGCAAAGATCACATATCATTCTATATATGTATCATAGCATTTGTACTATATCACTTACTGTAGATCACATATCATATACACAAGTCACATACATTATGGTCAGGTCACATTAATTTCAAACAGGTCACATAACACATGCTAAGGTCACATATCACATACGCACATCATTGTTCATTAGTCACAAGTCACATACAGTATAAACAAGTCACACACATTATGGTCAGGTCACATAAATTTCATACATGTCATAGGACACATGCTAAGGTCACATATGACATAAAAACATCATTTTTAATTAGTCATAAGTCACATACTGTAGGTCAGATTATATAAATTACATACAAGTCACAGAACACGTGGACATGTCACATATAATATACAAACATCATTGTTTATATAGATCTTGAAGACTAATTATGTGTTTATTATTTTCTATGATGATAGCAAATGGATGTATGCTTCTATTACCTTCGTCAATTAGCATGGTATGGCGTGAATGTCAAGTTTAAGGCTACCACAACTGACTCTTACTTTCAGGCTACGATCAAGAATATATATCCGAAATTCATAAAGGATCTAAATGTTCTACTCACGGAGACAAGGCTGATTAATGATATCACACGTGTCAGAATACTATTGAGTAGTCCATGGACTGAAGTAAACCAAGTCTTAATGCTAATTTTGCCTAAAAACAAGGCACATTGGATGTTGAGGTTGCTTGATATTAAAGCTCGCGCATTGATTATATTCAATTTGGCCAGAGGACCTTTGCGGATTTAAGTGTGAAAGGGAAAATCGAACCATATTTGAAAATCATCCCTCATTTGATGGATGCAATCAGAATATGGAATAGACCTTCAGATGATGATCAAGATGATTCCATGGAGTTGAGGCTAGGTGAAAATAAATTTGCACTTTAATGCCCATATACAAATTGTTAAAGAATGTCGCTGTGAAAATAAATTTGCTCTTTTACGTTTAATAATGCTGGTGTAAATAAGCCATTATAGATAAACTGTGTAGGGTTCTTAATCTTGCCTAGGTGATTTTCTATTTCATGTTCATTGTGTGTGTCACATCTTTAATTTAAATGTGCAAAACAGTATGAAGCATATTAAAAATAAAATTGGTAGAATTATGAAGCAATAATATATATCACCATATCACCAAGTAGAAAATAAACATTCAAGGAATATTGAGTTCAATTTAGTATGGATTCCAAAAATTTGTAATTGATTTAGGGTATAGATGAAACTTGACTTACTTATTACTAAAATCATGTGAAGGATATGAACATTAAATATAATTTTATAATTCTAGACATACAAGTAATGATAATGATGATTCTGTTTTGTCTGATCTGATTGAGAGTTAGCTTTTAAAGTTAAAAGAGTTTTGACAAGTTTTTATGATTTTACATACATCTTATCTGAGGTATACTACCCTACGAGTTCTGGAGATCTTAAATATTTTTATGTCATTTGCAAGAACTCTTAATAAATATATAAACATCTTGATATTATTAGAATATTGTATTCTATGGAACTAAAGTTTAGAAAATATTGGAGAGACTTGCCTATATTATTTCTTTTGGCATGCATAATGGACCGTAGGTACAATTCGAAAGGCACTAAACATGTAATTAGACAAATCACAAGTGCTTTAAATTTTGGTGCTCCTATCGCTTATTCTCATTTAGAAAAACACGCTAATTTTTATGTATGAATTGTATCCACAATGATTGGGTGCAAATGTTAGTCAAGCACCCTCGACACCCCACCTAACGTTAATCTTAAAGAAGATGATGAAGAAATTTTGAATTTATTTACAAACATTAGGGATGGAAGATTTGATGCAGATTCTCCTAATATATCTCTTGCATATAGTTAGACAGATGCAGGTACAGGTGCAGCTCCAGCTAGAATGCTTGCTAAGTTACATAAATATTTTAATCATCAAATGCTTAGGAGCGTATGCCATGTTGATGCAATGCAATTTAATTTACTTGATTTTTGGTGACGTCACGAATGTAGATATCCCATTGTTTCTATAATTGTAAAAGATTTACTAACACCTCTGGTTAGAATTGTAGTTTCGAAGTTTGCTTTTAGTACAGGTAAACAAACTCTGTCCAAGTTCAGGAGCCAACTCATAGAAGACATTTTGGAAAGCTTAATATGCGCAAAGGATTGGCAAGACGCTTATTTTCTAATACAAAATAGGTGTAACGCCACGAAAATTTTAGAATAAAATTTTATTTGTTTTATATAGTATATTTTTAATATTTTGAAAAAAAAAAGAGTACTAAAATGAAATAGATCTTTAATTCCTATCTTATTTGAGCCAAATNCTCTATCACTTTGATTGTGATAAGTATTAAATATGTGTACAAGTACACGTGTCATAATATGATTTGTTTTATCAAGATTCAATTCCTATCCAACTTTGATACACGTTTTTGTCTCATCACAATTGTACTATGAATCAACTACTATTTTTCAACTATAATAGTGTGCAATTGTCCCACAATTCACCACCAAAGAATTTTATACGGAAACTTTCATGTAAAACAACTAGTGGACCTTCGGATTCGACCAAACGAAATGTGAAATCTTTCGGAAAATCCAAAATGAGAAATTATGGGTATCTTGCTTGATCACCGATATACTCCATAAAGATAAATGTTGTATGAATTGTTTATGTTATTGTTATATAATTGTGCTTGCAAACTGCACGTATCTTACTGGTATTTTTAAATATTCACTCTTACTATAATTTTTCAGGTTAGTGCGGATCGATTGGAACTGTGATGAAATGGTGCAGCGGACTGCAAGGGATTTTGACATGCGAAAGACACTAAGTTTTACTGCCTTTAGATTTATTGGTTCGAATTGTTCAAATATTATTATTGAATAAGTTGGTTAAGAATGTATATATTTTTTAAAGATGCGATTTTATGATTTAAATTTAGTTTACGAGTGTTCCAATATTTTGTTTATTTAAAAAAAAATTCTATATTTTATCATTCCGCAAAGAAATTGAAATCTTGGTAACACCCTAGAGTTTGTGAAAATTTGGGGCATTACATTTTGGTATCAGAACAAAGATTTTACTTTCCTATAGACTTTGTAAAAAAAAAAATTGTTACTATTGTTCATGCTGTTTTCCAAATAATAATAATAATAATAATTTTTACAGATTTTTCTTTTCCTTTCTTTTGTTAAATAAATGATATTAATAATTGTTTTTAGTAATTCAATAATAGTTTTTAAACGTTACTTCAAATTATGATTTTTAAATAAATGATATTAATAATTGTTTCAAGTAATTACATAATAGTTTTTTTAAAAACGTGACTTCAAATTATAATTGACATGTTTGTATGTTTAGTTCTACATTTCGACTGGCATTTTAAAAATTTACAAAATAGAAAATTCATATTTTAAGAAGTCCCAAGTTTTATTTATCGTTTGAGTTTTCTTGATTTGAGTATTCGCAAGATTGATAGACTTTGTCAAAAAAACCTAAACTGTCTAATAAAAGCTTGTGATTTAAGCGGTCCATTTGTGATCCCCCTCCTCATCTGAAAGCATTTTGATTGCGCGTTATTCAAATTAACAAGACGTAAAACGATATTTCAAAACTTTCCAAATTTAGGAATATTCTATTTTCTTGAAACTTTCATTTTGAGAAAATTCTATTTTAGAAAATTTCTGAAAAATGGG
>CAIGRT010190292.1:0-21177 GCA_903798405.1 Fraxinus platypoda | reverse complement strand
AATATATCCACATTTGTAAAAAAAAGATTATTCCTTAAATTGATAATTTCCATGTAAAACAAAGCTAAACGAACACCAATTTTTTTTCAAATTTTTTTTTTTATTTTATTTTTTAGCAATCTAAACAAATTTTATCCCCAATTGTAAAAAAAAAAATTATCCCTTTAATTGACAATTTTCATAAAAAACAAAGCCAAACGGATTAGATGGAAAATTATACCAATCAAACACAATTAATTACAATTCTCAGTAAAACAATTTCTAAACAATTCAATTCCCAGGAATTCATTTTCTTTCCATCCATTTTCCACCCTTGCAATCAAACAGACCCTAAGAGAATCTCGGCTGTAAATGTGTGAATATCCTAGGATATTTAGTTTCCTTAGAAGTTAGCATTTTTTATTCTTTCCTTTTATTTTGTTCTTTCCTTATATTCTTCTGCTGTAACTCTATTTATGCAGATGTACCTATTTATGGAGAAGGAGAGTTTTTGACTATGCTACTCGTAACCATAGCTATTGACAAATATTTAAACCTACCATTAAGTAATAAATTTTTATTGATTCTCACCTTCGAATTGAATATATTTTCTCTTGATACCCGCTAATCATGAAACTGGCATTCCAACATTTAGCCGATCACGGATGCTGAGATATGGGGGGCTTGCTTAGATATTGACATCGAAGCTGTGGTTTAGAATTTAATTTTCCTTGCTGCCGAATATGTCTATGCTGCATTCTGCATGCATTCTACGTGCAGCCTGAATAAGGCTAAGAAGTAATCTGAGCTTCCATTTTGGATGATCTTTTCCCAAAATTTAGATAATTGACTTTGTACTGGTTGCAGGTTAGGCAGGATGGATTCTTTCCAGCTGATCTATTATTCCTAGCTAGCACAAATATGGACGGTGTTTGCTACATAGAGGTTTTCACTCCTGTTTCTGAACAATTTTCCTCTATTCCCTCTTTTATAAGATGGTTTGAATTTGTTTGGAGAACAGGAAGCAAGCTGGAGAACTACTACCTTTTTATTTTCCCTTCAGTTTTCTTCTGCATACCACTCACTGGTTGTGTTTTGTTGGGTTGCAGACTGCAAATCTGGATGGTGAAACAAATTTGAAGATTAGAAAAGCATCAGAAAAGACTTGGGATTATTTGACACCGGAGAAAATATCTGAATTTAAAGGTTGAGTCTCTGTTGTAATACTTGTTTACACGCCATTTCTTTATATTGGTTTCTCTAATTATGAATTATTGCAGATAATGATTATTAAGGTGACGTACTTTTGTGAATCCAACTACTTATCTGTTTTTGTAGCACCTCGTGGAATGAAAAATCACTCTCGCATTACACTTCTTTAGTTCTCTTTCATACACGATTCTGAGTATGGAAAGCAAGGTCTCATTGATGAAAAATGTAAAAATTATTTATTTCACCTTTATGAAGTTTTACTTATAGAAAATCGAACCTAATTCATTATGGTATTTAAATGAAAAAGGGGGTTTGTGAAAAACTAAAAACAATTATTTTATATTGCATGAGAGCAGGTTGTGTGAAATAGAGAAATGCTACAACAATTCTATGTGATAGGAAGATAGCATAACAGTAAAAAAGGCGAGTTCTATAGAATAGTGATTAGACCAGCTATACTTGATGGTTCTGAGTAACGGCTCTTAGAGGACAAAACATCCATGAGTGTAATGTACTGAAAATTAGATGCTAAGATGGATGTGACGTCACACTATAATGGATAAGATATAAAAAATGGGAACATACGCCAAAAAGTGGCAGTTGCACTGATTAAAGATAAATAAAGGGAAGGACGACTTAGGTGATCAAATCATGTTATGCAACTTCAATTGACCTAAAGGGGCTCCTGATGATAATTGTGATGTGGTTTCAATAGAGCAAATTAGAAGAAAGAGGTAGACCAAAATTAATATGGTTATTATTGTTGCTAAGGACCTAATTGTTTTTCTTCTCCTAGTAAATCAAACAATCAACAGGGTGAAATGGCGAAGAAGGATCCATGTAGCTTATCTCAAATTTATTGGGAAGTCTTACTTTGTTGTTGTTTCAAAGTTATTTTACTTTCTCTTGTGACCAATTTAAACTCTTGCATGCAAGCTATGCTGGTCTTTTATAGTATGATATGAACTCATATAGATGTATCATTACATAATTAACATCAGAAGTAGATGCATTAAACTGTATTAAGCTATGCTGGTCTTTTATAATATGATATGAACTCATATAGATGTATCATTACATAATTAAAATTAGAAGTAGATGCATTAAACTGTATTAAGATGTTCGTTCTATTAACAAATACTATAAAAGGGCTTTGCTAAGAAAATGTTATTGATTGCTGGTTCTTAAATTTATCAATTTTGATATCCGTAAAGAATCTCATCCTGAAATATAATTAGATATTAACTTGTTGAACACTGTTTAGAGTAAAACTCAACCTCAACGAAAAGCGAAGTGTGGATATGGAAAGATTCACCTATTGCTGAAGACTCTCTTATTTGGACAGAATTTGGTCATTGAATTATTTTGAAACAGAACCTAGGGGTCTAACATTCAATAAACTCTAAATTGGAGGGTCCATTGGCTACAGTTGTATTAATTTTTATTAGTAGCTTTAAAATCAGTATATGACTAGTTTAATGGGGATCGAGTTCATATGAATATATGTGTCAACATGGATTATTAGTTGGGTCTTGGGCACAATAAATTGCTAAAGCGTGATTTTGAGGGCAAACACAACTTTTTAGAGGAGTAGCTTAGTAACAAAATCTGTATGATTCTCTTGTTGTAATTAATGATGGGGATTTGAATCAAACCAACTTTTCTTGCTTCGTAATTTCTTTTCTGATGAAAATTCACCTGTAAAATTCAGGAGAGGTACAATGTGAGCAACCAAATAACTCGCTGTACACCTTTACTGGCAACTTGATTATTCAAAAGCAAACCTTGCCTCTGAGTCCAAATCAACTTCTATTACGGGTATGTCATCTCATAACACTGACAACTTCTTCGTTTGCATAATCTGGTTGTATGTTGGGTTTGTTTTCTAAGGAACTCATGTTGGACCTACTTTTTGTAATTGCTGATGTATTTTTTTGTTTCTCGACTATCTACTAAAGCTGCTTGTGATGTTCACTTTTGTTAGTTTATAATTTTCTAATAAGAATTCAATAATCATTATATCATATATTTTCTGTTGATAGATGCTCAAACTGAGAACCATTTGTATATTATCTTATCTATTATTTTTCATCATAAGTAATGATTTATGGTTGGTTCATTGTCTTGTTGTATTTCATAATTGTTTAGTGGCTGTTTCTTTAAATTTTTCAGGGGTGCACTCTCAGGAACACCGAGCACATCGTTGGAGTTGTCATTTTCACGGGACATGAAACTAAGGTACCTCCTGTTAGATCATTCAAGTTTTGTATTTTTCTTTTTTTAGAAGTTACGCAATTGAATTGTGTGATACTTTCCCCACAAAGGATCTGTGGAGTAATCTTTTTTGTCAAAGGAAATTCCAGAAATACTATACATTTTTTCCGAGTTCAATTGATGAGTCAGTGTATGATTTGTTTGCGATGTTATATTGTTAATCTGTTTGCTTTGTCTTTATCTCAGTGATCTGTCTTTAATCTCCTTCATGACATATTTGTTGTGTGCTGTACTCAGTATTGGTTGTGTTATGATTGCAGGTTATGATGAATTCAATGAAAATTCCATCCAAGAGAAGTACCTTGGAGAAGAAACTTGACAAACTTATATTAACTCTGTTCAGTGTTCTCTTCTGCATGTGTCTGTTGGGTGCCATAGGCAGGTTTGGTTATATAATTTCTGCAACCATGGTTCATCTATATGTTTTTGTTCTCACAGTTTACTGATGTTTAATGCTATTTACTTTTTGTTCTTGGTATTTTTGCAGTGGAATATTCATAAATCGGAAGTACTACTATTTGAGGTTTGACAGTTCAGAGAAACAGTTTGATCCTGACAATAGATTTGTGGTAAAGAGAATTATTATTTTTTATTATTTCTAATTTTACACATTAACATATTTTCATTTTATTTTTATTTTTATTTTTATTTTTGTCTTGTAGGTTGCTGTTTTGACTATGTTTACTCTGATTACTCTCTACTCTCCAATCATTCCCATCTCTCTTTATGTTTCTGTTGAGGTAAATCTCATTGTCGTAGACTTATTTCAATTTTACTGAAGCTGTGTTTGGTGTGAATTGGTTTCTTGTTTATTTCAGATGATCAAATTTATTCAGTCCACTCAGTTTATCAACAATGACTTGTGCATGTACCATGCTGAGAGCAATACCCCTGCATTGGCACGAACATCTAATTTAAACGAGGAACTTGGGCAGGTAAAATTTTGCCTGTTCAACTTGGTTTTTTTCAGGGAAGGGGTGTTGGGTTCAGGTGTGTGGGAGCAATTTTACTCTACAGAACATCTGCTTAATCTCAAACATCTAACTAGGGATTCGATTATACAAGTTTATGAACTAAATGGTGGTACTTATTTACATCCATATGTGGATCAGTTCATTTCAGTTTGTGCTTTTGCCAGGTTGAGTACATATTTTCAGATAAAACCGGAACTCTGACCAGAAATTTGATGGAATTTTTTAAATGTTCAATTGGAGGAGAGGTATATGGTACTGGTGTCAGCGAAATAGAGATGGGAACAGCTCAGAGGACTGGAGGAAAAATTGAGGTAAACTTATCTGCCGTCAGAGAAAGAAAATACCAGAGAAATATTTATGTTTGATCTGGTGCCTTCGAACTTCCATAGGTTCAGAAGGCAACGAATGCAGCACTTGAAAAAGGTTTCAATTTTGTTGATGCACGGCTTATGCGGGGTGCTTGGCGGAATGAACCTAATCCTGATTTTTGCAAGGTAGATTGTTTACTGAGGAGAGGAACATGAAAAATTGCACTGCACTCTCAGCAATATTTAGTTATGCTATTGTCTGACATAACTGTACTTGATGCTGCTTGCCCTGCCTGCTGGAATGGTTGACTTATTGATATTAGTGCTAATCATTACTGATTTTAGGAACTTAGGTTGACATCTTCCTCTAGATTTTTTAGTACTGTTAATTTTACAACTTCATCAACTTTAACTCTTTCAAGATTATCCTCATTTTTTGTTCTCTCCTTATTTTACTGCAAACCTATGCTAAGATTCTCATCTTAGTTTAATTTATTTAGCTATTTCTTAATAGCCAATCATTCCGTCCTTTATAACATCAAATATGGTTGTATGCTAGTTATATAAAAATTTTCCTTTGTAATTTAATAGGATTAAGTTCATTGATCACACAAGCCAAAACTGTACTTTTGAATTTTACCCAACCAACCTTCGATATTTTAGTTATGGCCTGCAATCTCTACTAATTTTCTGCAATTATGATGTACTTAGTTGTACTCCAATACTTGAGTTTCAAGATATTATTTTAGTGGCTCTAATTTGAAATATAACTAATCCTTCTTGTTTATTTATATTTTAGTATAGAAATAATGTTGAACAAAGACGGGTTGAAATATACGCTTCTATCTTTCTTCATTTAGCTGAAAACAAATTTATTTATTTTTCTTCTTTTTCCTTTAAACCATATTACCATTTTGGGTTCAATTAGCATGTCTTGCGCAGAATT
The DNA here is from genome assembly GCA_903798405.1 of Fraxinus platypoda. Taxonomy (NCBI): domain Eukaryota; kingdom Viridiplantae; phylum Streptophyta; class Magnoliopsida; order Lamiales; family Oleaceae; genus Fraxinus; species Fraxinus platypoda. Next base: position 15,484 of record CAIGRT010190292.1, on the reverse strand, counting down.
TTCACAAAATTGTTTATTGTGCCATGCTGTTTCTATCCATTCAATCATGTGTTCAACACTGAGTGATCTTAAAAAATCTTTTGTTATCATATAGGAATTCTTCAGGTGCCTTGCAATATGTCATACTGTACTTCCTGAAGGTGATGATTCCCCTGAAAAAATTAAATATCAAGCAGCATCTCCTGATGAAGCTGCTTTGGTTACAGCGGCAAAGAACTTTGGCTTCTTTTTCTACAAGTTCGTGGTTCTTACATCCTTTCTTACTGGTTTATAGGTATTATTATTACTTGAGGCTAAACTTAAAATGCCTTATGTGCAGGCGTTCTCCAACAACTATTTATGTTCGCGAGTCACATGTTGAGAAGATGGGAAAGGTTCAGGATGTTCCGTATGAGATTCTGAATGTCCTTGAGTTCAACAGGTAAATTATATATCCTGACTTAAATGCAAATTGTGTTTTCATGCATGATAATTATATTTGAGACTGGTGCAATTTTTCTGCCTGTGTTTAGTACAAGGAAGCGCCAGTCTGTGGTATGTCGCTATCCAGATGGTAAACTTGTCCTCTACTGCAAGGTAACTTCATGAGGCTGCCCACTCTCTGGTTGAAATTTTTCAGCAAGAAATAAAGTTGAAGTCCATAATATTCTTTTTCAGGGTGCAGATACTGTAATATATGAAAGATTAGCAGATGGAGACAGAGATTTGAAAAGAACAACTAGGGAACACTTGGAACAATTTGGAGCTGCTGGATTGCGTACTCTTTGCCTGGCTTATAGAGATTTAAGTTCTGATTCATATGAAAATTGGAACGAGAAATACATTCAGGCAAAATCTTCATTACGGGATAGGGAGAAGAAATTGGATGAGGTTTGTACGGTTTTCTCTTTTAATTGTTTGATTTTTGAGCTCTTTTGTTTTCGATGCACGCTTATCTCAAATTATTGCGTGTTATGCTCTGTGACTTCCTGTCTCTCTCTCATCTGTTTATTATTATAGATAGCAACCCTATTAATTCCATTATAAAATTGTAATTAGGAGCATTCCAATTATGGATCCTTTTAAGTAATATCCCAGCATTTTAGACTGCCAGAGTAAGTGGTGTATCAGGATGTACAAAATTTTCCAACTTTATTTGTACATATAATTTACCAGCTAGAAAATTTTATTTGTTGAAAATTTACCAGCTAGACTATAGTTACTGCACATTGTGATCTGGACAATTATCATTTTCTTGCCCACTTTTCCGCCATTCGTGTATGGAGTTATAGTGTATTGTTCCTCTTTGTTGTAAGAACAAATTTATTTATTCTCGATATGAACCCTCTGGCCTATTGAACATAAAGTGATTGTTTTGGTTCCCTCATTTCCCCCTTAAATTATAAGTCACTCATTTGGTGACCCACATTTTGACATTTGAATTGAAATTGTAGACCAACTGGGGGTAGAGAAGTCAAATTTTGAAATTTGTTGAATTGTTTAATGGCGTGGAGCAATCCAAATTACAAAAGTACCCCTAAACTGATTTCTCATTCTTGTATGAGTTGATTGTAATTTCTGGTTAATTTGAGGGGCAAAAATGGTATTCAGCACATCAGAAAAGTGACTGTCTGACCTCTTTTATGATGTGGCCAACAGTTTCATTTCAAATGTCAGAATTCGTGGGTCCCTAAATAGGTGACTTATAATTTAAGGATAAGGGAACACAAACAATAATCTGCAATAAGTCTCTGTTGAGTTGTAGTTATGACCGTTTTCTAAATAGATGTCACAGGATATAAGAAAGGATCACAGGATCTAAGAAAGGATCAACAGTACTGGCAATTCAAATAATTAAACTTTCATTATATTCCTTAAATAATGAACTTTCATGAGAATGAGTAACTTGAAAGCAGCTATAGCAAAGAAATAAAAGGGGTTGCATCAGGATTTGTTTTGAAGGTATGGAGCAGTCTTAAATCAACGGACAAATTTTGGTGTGATTTATGAGTAAAAAATATTATTTTACTTTCTCATCCATTATTTCTAACACCTTTCAAGTATCCACTATTTTCTCCCCATTCACTTTTCATCGAATACAATCTTTGTTTTTCCTTACATCACCATTAAGCAAGGGACCAGCAGGCTATTTAAGTTCTAGTGAACCTTGTATTGTTCCATTAGCGTGCATCTTGTCTCTTATTTTTTGTGTTACTGTATGTAATAAACTTCTACAAGTTTTAACATGCGAAACTAATTCAGATTGCGGAGCTCATTGAGAAGGACCTTGTTTTGATTGGATGTACTGCTATAGAAGATAAGCTTCAGGAGGGAGTACCTGCTTGTATAGAGACCCTCTCTCGAGCTGGAATCAAGATTTGGGTGCTGACTGGGGACAAGCTGGAAACAGCAATAAATATAGCTTACGGTTAGTATCTAGAAAGAGCTGATGATTTAATTTTTTAACATACTCTATTACTGGTGCAACATTTTCTGTTACATCTGATTTTTGTATATTTCAGCATGCAAGTTGATTAGTAACAACATGAAGCAATTTATAATCAGCTCAGAAACTGATGCTATTAGAGAAGTTGAAGACAGAGTAAGTATACATCTTACTTCGATGTATTTTTCATGGAAAATATAAAGCAAACTAACCTTGCTGTTTCCTGAAAAATAATTGTCAGGGTGATCAAGTGGAGCTTGCCCGATTTATGAAAGAAACTGTGAAGAATGAGCTGAAAAGGTGTTACGAGGAGGCGCAACAGTATCTTCGTTCTGCATCTGGTCCAAAGTTGGCTCTTGTGATTGATGGGAAGTGTTTGATGTATGCATTGGACCCTAGTCTACGAGTAATGCTGCTGCATATGAGCTTGAATTGCAGTTCAGTAGTTTGCTGTCGAGTTTCTCCTCTACAGAAGGCACAGGTAAGGTTGTTGAGTTGCTTTTAGATGTTCTACTTCTGCAGTTCTGAAACATGACTAGGATCGGAGCTTTGTAAAATAAGAAATTTGGAACCTCTTTTCTACCACATGATAGGGACATGCCACTTTAGTTTATGATAGGATTTCTTTTTCCTGTTAAGTACGAAATCTAATTGTTTCTCAATTTTTATATTAAATATGATCATTGATTTCTTCTATATTTGTTTTCTAACACTTTACAGTGTCATAATTGGTCTACTAAGTATGCCTTTTCATTTAGGTGCTTTCATTAAAAAGTAATAAAAAATGGCATTCTTCTTAGGATTTTGTCAAAATAGCCTTCTTAAAAGTTTATCAACTATGCATTTTTTAAGTGAGGATTTTATTTTCTTTTTGAAATATCTTGAAGGTCAGGTTAAAAATGACTTTTTTTTTTTTCCTTTTACTAGCCTCCTTACTTCAAAACTGACGAAATGTGTAATTTACGCTTATTAATGATTGGCTTCCAATCAAAGTCTTGTATTAAATCTGTCCTGTATGTTTCTGCTGAGGTGTGGTTCCATTGTGGACAGCTATCGATATTAGAAACTGATGACTCATTCAAGCTTGCTAATTTGCTGATTGAGTGGTGGATGAAAGATTATTAGTGTACATAACCTTTCTATAATATCATTTAGAAGGTAGCTTGTCTGCATATAACTTCTTAAAACCTCTCCATGTTATGCTCATTAAATTTATTGTTAATATTGATTTATGCCCAAACTAATTCTGAACGCGTTACTAGATAAAAAAAATTTCTGATGCTAGTCCTTTTTTAATCCTCATCCATTGACATGCTGAAGTTTTTTCAATGAACTATATCGTAACAACTCCTGCAACTACTAAAAATAGTTGTGAGTACCTGCTGCAACATGAGGAGAACTGCAATGGAGTTTTATGTGGTTTTGTGATTGAATTATATGGTATAGATATTTTTTGTATTGTTTTAAGCTATGATGCACCGTTACGGACACGTGTGTTCAACATGATATGTGTCGGATACGTCGACACGCTATTTTTCAAAAAAATTACTGACACGACATATTGTCAACATATTGATTAAATTATTTAAAATACTTCATTTTTATAGTATAATTTTAGTTTTATACTTGTTATTAATTTTTCTTGTTGAAATCTTTTAAATATGAGTACCTATTTGTTACTTGCTAATAACTTTGAATTAACAATATATAATATTTTTAATATAAAAAGAATTTGTTATTAATTTTTCTTATTGAAATATTTTAACTATGAGTATATATTTGTTATTTACTAATAAATTTTAGTTAAAAATATATAACATTTCAAATAAGAAAAGAAAAATGATCATGGTAGAGTTTTCAAGTAGTGTCGATATTCGACACATGTCGGACACAGACACGCTACCCTAGTTGAAATGTCTGTGCTACAGAAATTTTAAGAATGACTATTTTGTCTTTGATGAAAACCTAAGAAAATGGCTTAGCATGTTTTATTATACAATCTATGGCTTTGTCAAGTGGAAGGCCCGAGTTTTTATCCATTGAGAATCTCCACAATCACAACAGATTTATCATGAAGATGTCAATGATGAAACAGGAACTCGAATTTTCTACACAACAGCCTTAATAATTTTTCATTGTCAAAACCCTTGTTGTCGTTGTTGTTGTTGATTCTGCCTTTGATTGTGTCTAGTTCGTCATCTTGTGCGTGATGTAACCTTTCTTTCAGGTGACAAGCTTAGTAAGGAAGGGTGCAAAGAGGATTACCCTTAGTATTGGTGATGGTGCTAACGATGTCAGCATGATTCAAGCTGCTCATGTTGGTGTCGGAATAAGTGGTCAGGAAGGAATGCAAGCAGTGATGGCCAGTGATTTTGCCATTGCACAGTTCCGCTTTCTCACAGATTTACTCCTTGTTCATGGAAGGTGGTCATATGCTAGAATATGCAAGGTTTGTTAGTCTACCAACCTTTGCCTGGTAAAATTTGCTCCTTTTTCTGTTTGGACAATTCTGAGCTGCTAAATTCTGTAACAGGTTGTGACATACTTCTTTTACAAGAACTTGACATTTACTCTCACTCAATTTTGGTTCACCTTCCAAACTGGATTTTCTGGTCAAAGGTTTTATGATGATTGGTTTCAGTCTCTGTACAATGTTATTTTCACCGCGCTGCCTGTAATCATTATTGGACTTTTTGACAAGGTACTCAAATGTTCAGATATTTTTATTGCTTGATATTTGCTGACCATAACCAGATTGTTTATATTGGGAATCAGTGCTTTTGGTATCACAATTATGTCATGCATCTTTTGTAGGATGTGAATGCAGCTCTTTCCAAGAAATACCCCGAATTGTACAAGGAAGGAATAAGAAATACATTCTTCAAGTGGAGAGTTATTGCAACTTGGGCTTTTTTTGCAATTTATCAATCACTGATTTTGTATTATTTTGTGATTGCTTCAAGTACGAGTGGCATGAATTCATCTGGCAAGATGTTTGGGCTGTGGGATGTCAGTACAATGGCTTTCACTTGTGTTGTCGTGACTGTCAATTTGCGTCTCCTCATGATGTGCAACACAATTACTAGATGGCACCACATTAGTATTGGAGGAAGCATACTAGCATGGTTCATATTTGTCTTCATTTACTCAGGTGTTGTCTTGCCAAAAGAGCAGGTAATTATCTAAGTATAATCTCAAACATCTTTTGGCATTCAGATGCTAATTTTCTGTGTTTGCTTTGATTGCAGGAGAATATCTATTTTGTCATTTATGTATTAATGAGTACATTGTATTTCTACATCACTCTTCTTCTTGTTCCTGTTGCTGCACTCTTTTGCGACTTTGTATACCTTGGGTAAGCTTTAAAAAGTTTATATTTAGGAGCATTATTCTCTCTGTGGACGAGGTTGTGATGCATGGGAATGTTGCTTGTTTCTACAAGTTGGTTTGCCATTTAAATAAAAAATCCTTTAGGGTTAATTTGATTTTCAGTCACTGAACTTGTAGTGAAATCTCACCTAAGTCATCAACTTTGTTTTGTTTCAAAATGGTCACTTTAACTTTCATTTTGTTGCAACAATAGTCACTCTTTTCTCATCTACTATTATTAAAAACTAACGGAAAAGTCTTATGTGGCATTTAACAGTAATGAACTTTGACGTGGCTTATTTTGTTTTAAAGAAAATGTTTATTTCCAAGGGTATTAGAAAAAGGAAGGTAAAGATAAATATATACAAGTTGGAAGAAGGGGACACAAAAGAACAAGAGAAGAAAGTGTGTGTTTGTGTTTGGGGGTGGGGTTCGCGGTGTACAGTGGAAGAAAATCTTCAATTACAAGAGATGATTGATTTATGGATATTTGGCTTTTTAGCCACGATTATTCCTTGTAGGAACTAAATATTTCATTTGGTTAAAAAATGTGCCACATAAGCGTTCTTTACTGTTAAATGCCACATCAAGATTTTTTAGTAGCTTTTACTAATGGATGTGGAAAGAAAGACCAATGTTGCAACAAAATGAAAGTTAATCGATCATTTTGAAACGGAGTTCGATGGTGCAAGTGAGATCTCGCTACAGGTGACTGAAAATGAAATTAACCCTTTATCTTTACAATTAATCTGCTTGTGACTATATTCTGGCTATGTAGATTATTGTATTCTGTTTGATCTATCTATTCCTCAGAAAAGTTTATTTTCATGTTTACAATTACGCCCTCGTTTTAATCTGTTGCTTGATGCTTTTGTTTCTGTCAATATTTTGGTTATGCATTCCTAAAAGCACTGTCAATCTGGTTTCAGGGTTCAAAGGTGGTTCTTCCCTTATGATTTTCAGATTGTTCAGGAAATTCATAGACATGAGCCTGATAACAGCAGGATAGGATTACTTGAAGTTGGAAACGACGACCTTTCGCCAGATGAGGCACGGAGCTATGCTATAATGCAACTCCCGGGACAGAAATCAAAGCACACTGGTTTCGCTTTTGATTCACCCGGCTATGAGTCCTTTTTTGCATCACAGGCAGGCGTTTATGTACCTCAAAAGGCATGGGATGTGGCTCGGAGAGCCAGTATGAGGACACGGCCAAAGACACCTTCAAAGAATTGACCTATAACGCGTATGTACAAAATTCTTCCTTTGTTTCTTTCAACCCTGGATGGTTCACCATATATACTATTTTAGATGCAGATGTAATATAGCATTCATTTGTTTTAGAACCGTCATTTTTGCCTTGCCTTGAAGACTGACGGACTGACATATAGTGGTCGATAGGGTTAAACTTTTCCAATTTTTTTGGGGAGGTTTTGGTTGACAAGTAAATAGTTGTGAGCGATATCATGATTGTACAAGAATATAATTAGAAACTGATATTAGACATTCTATTTTACCGCGTACATTTTTGTTTGCGGTTTAAGCTTGTATAATTATATTCCTGTGTTTTTGGCATTTCTATACTTAGTGAAGTTATTTCTTGATTGTGCCAGGTTATTTTATCATATCTGATTGGTAAGTGTCACTGTTATTTTTTTGCTTAAACCTATTTAATTTCTGCAATAGAGACTGATTTTTCATTTGACAATTTACATTAGAAACAAATATTAACTCCACAGCTTTGAATTTAAACAATTCCATCTTTGAATGTTGAGTTAGGGGAGTAAACCTATTCCACTGAAAACACTGTACATCAATGAAGAGAATGATAAACCCAGTATTCTAAAGCACAACATTCTAATGCCGCCATAAGATGCTTAGTCGAGAAGAATTTCGAGCTGAATATCTAACGAAAATCCACACTATAATTGCATGGCTGCCGAGATTATTGGTACATGACCAACAGGACAAACAAGAGCTTCAATAGGAACGTCATTTGGGGGGACAGTTATGGCTCCATCATAGACTATCTGTACAGAATATGCAAGTGCATCTGCAGCTACAAAGCAGATAAACATACATGGATTTAATGAAGTTTCATATCGAACGATCGATGTGGAAAAGCGATGATAAATGATTTTAAGTTGGGTGTCATGCCAAGTAAAGGCTGCTTCCAGTTCTCCTTAAGGTGCTCTTTTTATTTCTTTAGAAATGTGGTGTCATCGCCAAATGAAGCCAATTAGCCAAATTACAAATTAAAAACATAAACAAATTAACATTTCAATCATCATGACTAGAAACAAATTAAATGCTTAGTGAAGATGCAGAAGCCTACCCTCCACAGTAGGAGCATACAGGTAAATACAAAAACAATAAAGCTATTTGTACAAAGTTGAGTTACTAAAGTTGGGTTACAAAGTGTGTTGNTCAAATGATTTAAAAATCTGTTTTTAAAATGATTGATGTAGATGTTATTTTGTCAACCAACTTTGTAACCCAACTTTGTACATGTAGCATAACTAAAAAAAAAAAAAGACGGGTAAATGTTAACCTTCAGACTGTGGCATGTGCATCTAGTCAGTAGGATGACGAAGATCACAAGTAGGAAAATGTCCACAAGATCACATGCCTGTATAACTCATATACGTCACTATTAAATTACAGTAAACAAATTTCTCCAACTCAGTTAGAACAAATTCTTCTATGCTCAAATATGAGTAAGAGGGGAAATGACTATTTGAGAGGGAGATATTTGAATTTACGTGATTTCCACCACTGAGGTGGAAGTATTTATAGATTTTGTTTAGGCTTTGCGGGCAATTTGGTCATTCTAGAAAATAATAGGTGATGGTTGCTTAGTAGTGAATTGATAACTGATTCTGTTATTGCATTCACGTGGTATTCATTGTTTTAAAAGTCATGCTTTACATATTTACCCACCTTTGTTTTAATAACGGTTTCTGGCAGCTTGAAAATTCAAGGGGGATGGTTCACCCTCCTTTTCATGCGAACTCTTCTATATTGTCGTTAGACGTACTTAGCCTTCGCCTACAGGGGGTGTGAGCTCGCAGGCTCATTTTCTTGATTCAACAAGTAGTCCACTAAATTTGAGCATAATTATTTATATTTGGGCTGCGAACTTGAAGCCTTGTAATTTTTCCATTTTGGTTTTTATGCACTTAATAGTAATTAATGCTTGGCCAGGTGAAACCTTTTTTTTTTTTAATCTTTTAATGCGAATTAACAAGTGATTAGAGAAACGTCCTTTTGACTTGCTCCTTTTAATGTGCACGACCTCCACACTTGTTTGGGGTGTTTTTTCGTTTGTGCGCCTTTCTATATTTCGACGGTTAAGATTACTTCATTATTCGATAGCTGATAGTGAGTTTTGTAATTCAATGGCTGAGATATGCTTTAGAAATCTATATATACACAATACTTCCAATCAATTATATTTTTCTTTACCACAAGAAATGCGTTCTAATATTTTCCTTTTAGCAGAATTTTTGGGGGACCTATTCCTCCTCCAAGAATCATTTTAGACATTGATAGATCTTTCATCACCTTTACTGCTTCCATAACTTCTCCCTAATAAATTTTCTTCAGTTTTCTTGTTAACATCTCATATAATCAAACAAGATTTTGGGACTAGCCTAACCTTCCTTCTGCTATGCTGTGGCCAAACATTTGAGACTTTAATGTTGGAGCATATGATTCAGAAGCTGGAAAATTTGCCATATTCTGCATATTCCACATATGTGCATCTAGGCAGAATCACCTATGGTGGAATGGTGACGGACATGACTGGCTGTTGCACCATGAGCTATCAGGAAGTCATGTTTCATTTCACCAAACTTAGTTCCATCAAAATGCTTTTGGTTTGCCTTTCATGAAGTTAGGAACAATGGATGTGTCGTTAGATTAGTTCACAGAATGTGTTTCCTAGTTAGGTTAATCTGCAATGTATGCTAGATTAGTTCATAAATGGAATCGTCTTGTAACCTTTCTTTACATCAATGAGGAGTTATTATTTCTATTACCTTTGGCTCGCTTAAGAACACGAAATTTAAACAATAATTTGACTTTATTGTGCTCGCATTTTATTGATAATACTTTTTGAAATACATGCTATTCCAAGGATGTTTAAGAGGTTTATCATCCTCTTTTGCAAGCTTATATGTTTCTGATACAATAACTTCGATTAATGTGTATGGCCCTTCCCACTTTGGACTTAATGAACTGGAGCTAATCTCTTGGTCTGCGAAAAATACCTTCTTTAGCACTAAATCCCCTACTTTGAAGCTTTTCTTGCAAACTTTGAAAATGAAATATCTTTTCATCTTCTTCTAGTATATGGCGAACTTAATTTGAGAGTCCTGCGCTTTTCCTCTATAAGGTCTAGGTTCCCGTTTATAACTTCTTCATTTTATTCTTCGTCATATCCCATTCTCCTTGCCGAACTTACACTGATTTCGACTGGCACCATGGCATCCATCCTGTAAACTAAAGAGAAAGGAATTTCTCCTGTAGCAGTTTTTGTGGTGGAATGATAGGACCATAAAATCTGCCACAGTTCATTAGCCTATAATCCATTCATTGTATCCAACTTCTTTTTTAAGATACTTTTTGGTGTCTTATTTACTGCCTCTACTTATCTACTAGCTTGAGGGTAATATGGAGTGGAAAAGTGCCTACGGAACCCCAATTTGTTGCACATTGCTTTCAACTTTTTCCCTTGGAATTGCTTACCATTATCCGTGATTATAGAGTTCGGTACTCCAAACCGACAGATTATGTTTTTTCATATGAATTTGCAAGTATTAGCGTCGGTGATATTTGTGAGGGGTTTCACTCTTCCTCTAGGCAATGGTCCAACGAAGTCAATATCCTATTTTGCGAAGGACCAGGGGCTACCGCTGGTTAACAGCTCCTATATCAGTTGTCACAGTGTGGTGTGAACTTCTGACATTTTTTACACTTTCTCGCGAAACTCGTAGCTTTCTTTCTCATAGTAGGTCAGTAATATCGTTGTTTGAAGGCCTTTTGTACCAGGGAGTGTTCGCTAGCATGGTTTTCTTATATACCTTTATGTATTCATTACATACGTCGCCTCATCCTCATTTATAAATCTAAGCAGATAAAGTGTATACACTCGCTTGATAAGACATCATCCTCTAGTGTATATCTCAAGGCTCTTATTCGTAATTTTTGTACCACCTTTTTATTTTCAAGGAGCATCCCATTTTTTAGATAAGATATGATCTTTTGCATCCACGAAAGTTTATCCTGTATCCATAGAGTTAATTCCATTTTTAGGTTAACTGATGGTTTGGGCAACAATTCAACTAGTACTGTTTTGAAAAATTTGCATCCTTTGTGCTCGCTAGTGTTGACAATGCATATGCATATTCATTTTCCTCTCTAGGGATTTGAGAGAGCTCAAATTTGCTGAAGTACTGAGATGACTTCGTAACCTCTACGCGATGTCAGCCATCATTTTATCTTTGGCCGCAAATTTTTTTGCTCACTTGATTACAACTAATTGCAAATCTCTTTTTACTTCTATATTTCGAGCCTTCATTTCTTTTGGCAGTTATAGGCTGGCCAATAAAGTTTCACATTCAGTCACATTATTGGTTGCTTTAAATGTGAACCTTAATGCACAGTTCAATTTGTACTGTTCTGGGTTTGTTAAGATTATACCTGCCTCGACATCAATGTCTCCTGATGACTCGTCTACAAATAATTTTCATGCTCTTCTTAAAGAATGGAAACATCTGACAGTTCCGCAATAAAATCTGCTAACGCTTGTGCTTATCTCGAATTGTTCCAATTATATTCTCCATTTCATCAGCCTTCTCGACGCATTAGGTTGTTCTAGTACTTTCTTAAGTGAGAATTGGTTAGTAATTTGATATTGTAGCTTTGGAAGTATGGTTGCGATCTTCGTTGATGCTACGATTAACGCAAGAGCCAGCTTTTCCATATCTGGATATCTCACTTTTGCCCCTTGTAGAGCTTTACTTACATAATAAAATGGTAACTATTGCTGTCCTTCCTCTTTTACAAGGATAGATGCCACTTTAGAAAGTGTTAAGTATAGAAGTAACTTTTTTCCCATTTATGGATTTAGCTAATAGTGACACTTTTTCTAGGTTCTCTTTCAAATTCTGAAATTAGGGATGACAAAAAACTCTGTTCAATTTGATACTCGCGGACCTCGCCCCGAAAGGGATGAAAATTACTCGCCTAATTGAGTAAACAGAGTAGAGATGGGACGAGGGCCGTTGCCCCAAATCAGGGGGTGGGTACAAAAAACAAATGGTCCCCATCCCGTTTAAAACTAATTTCGAATTTAAGTTTTTTATCAAACACAAAAAAAGATTTACCATTATTTTTAAAGAGAACATAAGCTGTTTTTAACAAATTGAAAAAAAAAAGTAATAATATTCACTAATTAAAGATATTAAAAAGTAAAGACAAAAAATAAAATAAATAAATATAAATAAACTGGGCTCCACTTGTCTCCTCATCCCTTCCCAACTGGATATGGGGTTGAGACAAAGTGACAAAAATACCCGACGAGACATGGGGATAGGAACGGTCGACTCTCCCTATACTGTCCCATTGCCATTCCTACCTGAAATGCATGCTCGCATTCGTTACCTCATTCAAACTTTTTTCCTGCTTTCAACACCTGGAAGGAAGTGAAACATTTGTCTATTCTTCACAATATAGATTTACTTACAGTGGCGAGCATTGTACTTTCTTTGACTTGTTGGGAAACTCATTTTAATAAGAGCTTGAATTTTGTCGGGGTTTGCTTCGTTACCTTGATGATTGACCATGTATTTTAGGAATTTTTCAGATTTGGCTCCAAATGCACATTTTAGCGGATTGATTTTCATTATATATTTTCGTAATATGTTGAAGGTTTCTTCCAAATATTTTAATCCTTTTCTAGTTCAGAGGCTTTTGATGGCCATGTCATCGATGTATACTTCCATCATTTTTCCTAAGTGGTCCGTAAACATTTTGTTTGCTAGCCTTTGATAAGTGGCCCAACATTATTTATCCCAATTGACATTACCTTATAGTAATATGACCTTCAACCTGTTATGAAGGCAGTTTGTTTCTCATCTGGTCCATGGGAATTTGATTATATCTCGAATATGCATCCATAAAACTTAGTAGCTCATGTCCCACAGTTGCATCCACTAGCTGATCAATAATGGGGAGTGAGAAACTATCATTTGGACATGCCTTATTTAAGTTAGTGAAGTCTTGGCACGTTCACCATTTTTCGTTGCTCTTTGATACTAATACCGGGTTACACACCTAAACTCGTACTGAGCCTTGTTGATAAAGCCATTTTCTAAAAATCTGTTTACCTCATTTTTTAATGCTTCGTACTTCTTGTGCTCATTGACTGCATCTTTGCATTTTGGGTTTTATCTTGGGATCAATTTTCAAGGCAGAACACGCTACCTAGGGATCTATTCCCACCATGACAGCATGTTTCCAGGCGAACACATCTATGTTCATCATTAGAAAGCTTTTTAGCAAACCCTTCATAGGTTCGCCTAATTCCTTACCAATTTTCAGAGCCTTGTATCCTCTGAACTAATGAAAAAACTTTCCAATTTCTCGACTGCAGCTGCCTCTAACATGCAGTCAGTTATGTGAGGATAGATTGAGTTATCGATTTCAAGTTTCTTCTCGGGATTACTTATTTCGACTATAGCAATTATATTCTTCTTGGGAGCTCTTATAGCTCTTCCTCTCGTGTTATTTTTATGATTCCTGCATAGGATTCCTTGATTACGCTTTAAAGACACTTCGCCCTTATTCGTAGAAAACCTCATATACACTTGATGGAGGAAAATGATTATGTTTGACTATTTCATGGCAGACTGTCCAAATATTTCGTTGTAAGCAGATTTTTCCTTTATGATACCGAAATCCATATATCTCTGATAACTTGGGCTCACCTCTTATTTTCACTAACAGAGTGGATTATCTGCGAGAGATTAAGCCGCCTCTAGTGAAGCAACGAGGCTTTGGCATGGGAATTCAGGGATTTTATTTTTGCATTTGATCAAAAGCTTCTTCATACAAAATATTCAATCTACTTCCATTGTCTAAGGTCATACGGTGAAAACATTCTCCAATTATTATTGCGTAGATAACTATTACCTCTTCTCAATGACCTGAATTTTCATTTTTAGGTTCTATAGATTTAATTGAAGAGGTTAAATGTTGTGGATTACTTGTCTTCCTAAAGGTTTCTGAAATTGTATCTCGTTAAATACGTTCACCTTTCAAATTCTATATTTTTGTGCTTAGAGCAACATGTTCCGTCGTTAGCGCTTCGAGGTCTTTGACCATTTCTGTATGGTCTCTGCTGCCAACTTCCTATCTTGTAGACGTCGGCATTAAGCAGGGGACAAATCCTCTTGCAGCCTCACTGTAATATCCTCCCATCACTGCTTTGAACTTGTACTTGTGCTAACTGGATCACACCTGATCTTTTTTTCCTAACCTTAAACTCCTTTATCTCCTTTGGATTCACTTCCGCTTGACTAAATTTTTGTATATTTCATTGATTTCCCAACTCTAATGGACAAATTCGTGGTGTTCTTTGCTCAATTTTTCACAGATGTCGGCAATTTGTCGACTATAAATTACAACCAACAAATTTCTCTTATCTAGCCAGGATTTTCTTCTCATAAACTCTCTGATTTTGATGCCCAAATGGAGAAAGATGAGAAATAGGTATTTGCGGAGGAGACATTTGAATTTGCATACTTTTCTGTTCTTCAACGAGAGTATATATAGATTTTATTTGAGGCTTTGTGGTGATTTAGTCATTTTAGAAAGAAACAGGTGGCAGTTGCTTAGTAGTGAATTGATAACTGATTCTGTTATTGCTTTCACATGTTATTCATTGGTTTAGAAGTCGTGCTTTACATATTTACGCATCCGTGTTTTAATAACGGTTTCTGCCGCTTGAAAATTCAAGGGGATGGTTCGCCCTTCTTTTCTTGCGAACTCTTCTATATTTCGTTCGGTGTACTTAGCCCTTGCTCACTGGGGACGTGAGCTCACATACTCATTTTCTTGATTCAACATACACCAAAGAAATCCATCATTTTGATAGTACTTTAAATATATTGAAAGGGAAAAGTGTTAAATTCTTGTTTGCTAGTCAAACATCTTTTTATCCACTTATTTCATGAAACCCACAAGTATTACTCACTTATCCAACACTTATTTCTATCCATTTATAATTTAAATCTTTCATAAACTACTCCAAACATGTCATCAGAAAATAGCAGTGAGAAAATGAATCAAGTCAGCAAAGTTCTTCTATAGAGAATGTCGAAGATTATACTACTCCACTCTCTCATTTGAACTTCATGGAAGTAAACATAAAATTTGAGACAAAATCAGAAAGTAAGATTTATAGCCAATTATACTCATTTTACAGAAGCCTTTCAGCCAAGGTCGTCTGCATAAACTTAATGTTTTCTGATTGAATATCAGTGAATCTTTTCAAATAATTACTGAATATCCGTTTGATAGCGAGGGTGGAAAATGGGTGGAAAGAAAATGAATTTCAGGGAAAGTAATTGCCTAGAAATTGTTTTCCAGGGAATTGTTATTAAGTGTGTTTGATTGGTATAATTT
>CAIGRT010190273.1:0-12181 GCA_903798405.1 Fraxinus platypoda | reverse complement strand
TTTTTTGTATGTCAACACAATCAAATCCACGATCTCCTAATGTCCATACTCTTTCCCAAACACTCGTCATCAGATTTTGAAGCAAAAGAAAGAGAAGTTGTAAACCAAATACCTTGAATTTTGATTGGGTTGATGTAGAATAATGGAATGCAATGGTTGAAATCACAATTTCATTTATGATTCTTGTATTTGCTAAGTGCCGTGTTTTGGTGGTGATGAATGTGTTGTGAATGGCTTGCTGGGAATGAGATGTGTATGTGTAAGTATTGTGTCCTTCTTGTGTTAAAAACTGGTTTGGCCTCCCCTTTTAAAAACGTTGCTGCCGATGAATGGTGAGTATTAAGGTGTTGTATGATGAAACCAGTTTTGGATTGAAGATTCTTGGGGGAAGAATGTGAATTCAAGTAAAAGAGAGGTGAAGTGTTGTGTGTGAGAGATGACTGTGTGTATCGAAAGTAAAGTGCCGTGTGTTTTTGTTTGAATTTTTTTCTTAATACTGGGTGGTTGCCTAGTTTTCCATTTTCGGGCCGTTGGCCCTTAACTGGTTCGGGCGAGTGCCCGGCTGTTAAAGCTGGCGCCCGCCCAGTTTACCAACTTTTTTTTTTAAATAGTATATTTCTAATGAATTTTGATGAATGTCAAACTAATTTTTATGATTATTTTCACATGTTAGGCATAGATTAATGCTTGTGTGCGTACGATAATTCTTGAAAACTAACTAAAATATGAAAGAAAAAAATTCATCTAAGTGCATAAATGTATGAATATGATTCTAAAATATTAATTTACTCTCTAAACTACATGCAATACAAGAAGTAATAAAAATGAGTGGAAAGGGATAGAAAAATGGGTTGCCTCCCATCAAGCGCTCGATTTATAGTCTAGAGCTCGACTTGTGGTTGATTTACTCTGGTGTTGTAAGATGAACAATAGACTTTTCTTTCAAGAATCCACCGCTCCAATATGGCTTCAACCACAAGTCGAGCTCAATAGCCCCATATGAAAAGTCCATTTACTTTCATGAGTGATCTCAATAGCCCCATATGAAAAAAATCTAAGTAATTGTGTATTAGCCGACTACCGTGATCTCAACTTACCCAGAAAAAGCTTGAGTCTTAAGTTGTATAACAGGACCTTTTGCCCGCACCATAAACTTTCTTCTTTAAATATGCCTGTCATGCCACTTTTTGGTGTGCTCTTTGTAAAGCTTTGCGTTCTCATAAGCTTCCAGTCGAAACTCATCCATTTCATTCAATTGAAGTAACCGCTTTTCATCGCTACCTTCAAATCAAAATTTAAGTTTCTGATTGCCCAATAAGCACGATTCTCCAATTCAACTGGCAAGTGGCATGCTTTCCCAAAAATCAGACGATAAGGAGACATGATTATAGGTATTTCAAAAGTTGTTTTGTAAGCCCATAAAGCATCGTCCAACTTCTTAGACCAATCGTTTCTCGAAGAACTCACCGTTAGCTCAAGTATCCACTTTAATTTCCAATTGGAGATTTCAACTTGCTCGTTGGTCTGAGGGTGATAAGGAGTAGCTATACGGTGTCGTACGCCATATTTAGCCAACAATGACTCAAATTGATGAGTGTTTGCCCCTATCACTAATGATAGCGGTGGTGTACCATAACGGGTGAAAATGTACTTCTTTAGGAACCCAATCACCTTCTTGGCATCGTTGGTTGGCAATGCTACTACTTCCACCCATTTGGAGATATAATCAACCGTAACCAGGATATACTAATTTGAGAACGACGGAGGAAATGGCCCCATAAAGTCAATCCCCTCACACATAAAAAAGCTCCACTTCTAGAATGCTATTTAGAGGCATCTCGTTCTTTCTCGAAATATTTCTTGTGCGCTAGTATCTATCATACCTTTTCACAAACTCAAAAGCATCATATAAGATTGAAAGCCAATAGAAACCAGACTGTAGGATTTTTGCAACTGTTTTTGATTCACTGAAGTGTCCTGCGTATGCAGATGATTGACATTGCTCCAATATTCGACGCAGTTCCTCCTCAGGTACACATCTCTGAATAATCTGATTTTCACCTATAGAGGATGGGATCCTCCCAAAAATAATATTTCAAGTCAGAAAAGAATTTATTCCTTTGATGACTTGAATAATCCAATGGAATGATAGACTTCGCCAAATAGTTTGCTATATTAGCGTACAATGGTGTATCTTTCACACTGAACATCTGTTCATCTGGAAAAATCTCATTTATTTCTACTGACTCCTTCTGCTCTCCAAACTCAAGTCAAGATAAATGGTCTGCTACCTTTCACTTCCCTTCTTATCTTTAATCTCCAAATCGAACTCTTATAGAAGTAACACCTAACGGATAAGTCTAGGTTTGGCATCTTTCTTTGTTGTCAAGTATTTTAAGGTGGCGTGATCAGTGTAAACTATGACCTTTGATCCAACAAAATAGGATCAAAATTATTAAAGGCATCGACCACATCTAGAAGCTCTTTCTCGATGGCGGCATAGTTGATTTGTGCATCGTTCAAGGTTTTGCTTGTATAGTAGATCACATAGAATAATTTATTCTTATGCCGTCCCAATACGGCCCCCACTACGTAGTCACTTGCATGACACATCAACTCGAATGGTAAACTCCAATCTGGTGCAATGATTAACGGTGCTGAGATTAGCTTCTCTTTTAGAGTGTTGAAAGCCAATAAACACTCTTCAGAGAAGTCAAAAGTGACATCATTAGCTAGCAAGTGTCACAGAGGCTTTGTGATCTTTAAGGAATCCTTAATGAAGTGTCGATAAACCATGCATGACCAAGGAAACTGCGAACACTCTTAACTGATGTAGGTGGCGGTAATTTCTCAATAACATAAATTTTTGCTTTGTCCACCTCTACCCCATTATCTGAAATGCCATGTCCCAACACAATGCCCTCATGTACCATGAAGTGGCATTTTTCTCAGTTCAATACCAAGTTTATCTTCTGGCATCATAGTAATACCAACTTTAGACACTCCAAACATTCATCAAAAAAGGATCTAAAAACTAAAAAATCATCCAGGAAGACTTCTATGAATTTTTCCACCATATTAGAAAAGATCGCCATCATACAATGCTGAAAGGTAGTAGGAGCATTGCACAAACTGAATGGCGAGCACCACTGAAATCTAATTATATCTATAATATTCATCAAGAAAGCAATAGTGAGAGTGCTTTGTCAATCTTTCTAATAGAAGGAAAAAGTGATCATTCCTGGTAGTATCATTGAATTTGCTATAATCAATACAAACTCTCCATCCTTAACAGTCCTGGTGGGAATTAATTTGTTATTTTCATTCTGTATCATCATAATACCACCATTCTTTTGCACAAACTGAACTGGGCTGATCCGTGCGCTGTCTGATATTGGGTAGATAATACCTACATTTAGGAGTTTCAATACTTCTACTTTGACTACATCTTTCATATTTGGATTTAGCCTCCTCTGACTGTCTATACTTGGTCGACAATTTTCCTCCATGAAAATCTTATGCATGCACGGTGAATGGCTGATCCATTTAATAACTACGATGGAACATCCAATGGCTGTCTTATTATCTCTGAGTACCCGATTAGCCTCTCCTCCTTCTCTACCTCGTTGACTGAATTTTAAATAATTACTGGGAGTGTAGAAAACTCTCCCAAATAAGCATATCGAAAATGAAGTGGTAGTTGCTTGAGTTGTAGCTTAAGAGGCTGCTAAATGGATGGTAGTGGCTTTGTAGGACTAGTTCCCAACTTTTCAAGATATCGTTTATGTGTGTATGGTAGGTTAGTCTCTAAAAACCTTGCACATGCCTCAATCTCAAGAGAATCAGTGTGAGTAGATTGAGAATGTACAATGCATACCTCATGTATTAGAAATGTGTCTTGAACCATCTTCTCAATCACATCTATCTGAAAGCAGTTTTCAAATTCACTAGGACATTTCATGGCTTTGAAGACATTGAAAGAAATATGCTCCTTACCAAGCCTCAAAGTCAGTTGACCCTTTTGAACATCAATAAGAGCTCTTTCTATAGCTAAGAATGGTCAGCCTAGTACGAGTGGGAAATTATTGTCTTGTTCTATGTCAAGAATGAGAAAGTCTACTGGGAAGATAAATTTTTCCACTTTAATTAGTACATTTTCAATGATCCCTCTTGGATGAATAAGAGATCGATCAACTAGCAGCCGAGTTACTGTGATTACTTTAGCATCTCCCAATCCGAGTTTCCTGAAAACAAAAAGTAGCATCACGTTAATACTTGTACCTAAATCGCATAAAGTTTAATCTAAATAACAATCTCCAATGGTGCAAGGTACAGTAAAAGTCCACAAGTCTTTTAATTTTGGAGGTAGCTTTTTCTTAATTCTGGCACTACACTCCTCAGTCAATGCCACCGTTTCATGTTCCTCTAGCTTGCATTTGTTGGATAGGATATCCTTTAGGAATTTGGCATAGCTAGTCATTTAAAGAGTGCATCAATAAACGGAATGTTGATGTGAAGTTTCTTCAAGACCTTAAGAAATTTGGTATATTGTTGATCCAACTTATGCTTTTCAACCTTTGGGAAAATGGAATAGGAGGCTTGTAAGGAATAATAGGAGTGATTACCTTAACCAATGATACATTTGAATTCTCCTTAGCAGCTATTTTTGTTATCTGTTCATTCTGTTCTACATTTTCCTCATCTGAAAAATGTATTATTTCCTTATTCAAAACTGGCCTCTTGACATGTATTTCTGGTAATCATACCCTCACTTCTGGTTGTAGTTACTTTGGAGTGTTCCTTGGGATTGATTTCAATATTGCTAGGCAATGTACCTGGTGCTCTGCCAGTCATAGAAACTGACATATGTCCCACTTGAGTCTCTAGGTTTTTAATAGCAACACTCTGATCTTGGAGAGTTATTCGTTCTTCCTCATGAACTGATTATTAGCTTCCATGAATTGATTTGTTTTCTCCATAAATTTCCCAAACATCTCTTCCAATTGAGACTTCTCCTCCTGCTGCTGAAACTGACCATGTGATCTATTATGATTCTGATTACCCCAAGAGAAGTTTGGGTGCTTCCTCCATCCTGGATTGTAGGTATCTGAATGTGGATTTTTCTGTTGACGTTGTTCCCATTGTGCAAAATCCATTTGTTCCATTCTTTGGGCCAGAATATGACAATCTCTTGTATTATGATCTACCTCATAGTCCTCACAACTTGGCTTCTTGGCTTATGGTGCGTTATCTATCAGTGATTTATTCACCACCATACGAAATGGGAAATCTATTTTTACAGATAAAGTTGAGTAAGCATCCACCTCGTATACACCCGACGCTTTCTTTTGAACAACTCGCTCAGAAGCCCAAATGGCTTAAGTAGTAGCCACAGTCTAAAATAATTTCAAAGTTTCATCAATTGTCTTTGTAGATAAAGAGACGTTAGATGAAGAATCTACCATATTTTTGAAAGATAGAAGCAGTTCTGCATAGAAATATTGGACCGGAGTCCTTTTCTAATAATGTGATGAGGATGCTTCTGAAACATGTTCTTGAACTTGTTCCAAGCTTCATCAAAAGATTATGATTCACCTTGACGGAAGATAGATATGTCATGCTTCAACTTTGCTATCTTGACCTGTGAGAAGAATTTTGTGCAAAAATTTTGGGCTACATTATTTTCACATGCTGATACTGGCAATGTGTTGGAATCCAACCACTCAAGTGCTTTATCATCCAAAGTGTGTGGTAATAGCCCCAGTCTGATAGCATCATCTGAAATACCCTGATATCTGAAGTGTTGACACATCTCTAAGAATCGAGAGACGTGTGTATGTGAATTTTCTTCAGCTCTGCCATAAAACTGATGTCTACTTTGAAATAGATATATAACGTTGGCCTTCAATCGAAAATTAGGTTACCCAAACGGAGGATAGACAATGCTGGATTGACTCTGAATGATTTGTGGGGTCATGAAATCCCCAACAAGAATATCTCTCTCATTAACGACTTCCTTTTTGTTGACTTGAACTACTGGATTGTTTTGCTCATTAGTCATTCGTACTTACTATTTTTGGTCTTTTTGTTATGCTACTCACATTTGTCTTTCTCTACGATGAAAGGTGCATTCGATTTCTAGATCGGCTGGAATCAATTCACCGTCGACCGACCTTCGGATACAAAACCTGAAAGAAGGACAATAGTAATACTCATATTAGTGGTGGCAATGGGCCAAGTCGTGCTCGTCATGACCCTAGCTTGTAGCTCGCCCTCAAGCTCGTGGCTCATGGGCCGAGTCGAGTTTCGGCTTGCGAGCTCGTCTAATTTCTTTTCTTTTTAAATAGATAAACTCGCCTCCTTTATTCAGGCTTGAGATCGGCTACTTAAATTTCGAGTAGGTGGAGTTAAAAATTGTAAATGAACAACATGTTACGTGTACAATTTAAAAAATAAAATAAAATTGGTATTATAAAATAACAAATTTTAATTCATATGATTAAATTAAATATCATTTACCCGACGACATGCAATTTTGGCATATATATATATATCTTGTAGTCGGAAATGAGCATCTTACCAATCCTTCACGCACATTAATGCTTTCAAAATATCTTCTTTCAGTCGGCTCCAGACCTTGGACAAAATCCTCTTAACTGCACTAAAAGTAGACTCCGAAGCTACAGTGCTAACTAGAGGTATTAGAAGGCTTTTGTAATTGTAGATACTTCTGGCCATCGTCGTTCGTACTTTTGCCAGAATTAAATTACGTCTTCTGAACTTTTTTTAATTGTTTTGTTATTTGGCATATTATGATTAATGTCATCAATTAATTCAGCAGGCAATGCATTTGGACTTGCGTCCGATGTTTGATTACATACGGTAGACAAACTACTACTAGAGAAACCTATTGCATTTGCATCATATCTATACGTGTTAATATTAGCGGGAGGAGTAGGAGCAGAGGGTACCTGACTAATATTTGCACCCACTCGTTCTGCATATAATTCATACATTTCACAAAAAGTTTGTTCTAAATTTCTATAAGTGATCAATTACATATTTAGTATCTGATAAATTGTATCGGGGTCCATGATGCATGATATAGGAAATAACATAGGCAAGTCTTCCCAATATTTTCTAAACTTTATTTCCATAAAATATATAATTGCACTAAAATCGGGGTCATTTTTGTATTTATGAAAAGCCTTTGCAATTATATAAAGACGTTCAAGTACCGTACAACTAGTAAGATAGTAAACTCCAGATAAAATATTTGTAAAGTCATAAAAACTTGTCAAAATTTTTTTAATTTTAAAAGCTAAATGTCAATCGGATTCATTCAAAATAATTTCATCATCGTTTCTAATACGCCTATTGTTATAAAATCAGTTATTAAATGTTCAAAACCTTCGCATGATTATAATAATAAGTAAGTGGAGTTCTATCTATGGCCTAGGTCAATAACAAATGTTTTCATATTTGTCACCCCAAATTCGACATAAAAACCCTCTAAAGCTTATGTTCTACTTGGTGAAATCCTGATATATATACTAGTTCATTACTAATTCTTTGAATTTCATTTTTAATATGTTCCAAACCATCTTGCACAATTAAATTAAAAATATGGCACACACAACGAATATGAAACAAATAATCACCGAAATCGGGATGCAGTACCCTACACAATTTATCGATAATTGTCTTATTAACACTAGCATTGTCGAATGTAGAAGAACGAATTTTACTTTTTCAATGATATTCTCTAATAATGATCATAATAAAGTTATATATATTGTTAGCGTTGCGAGGGAACTCAATAATTTTAAAAGCAATAATTTTTTTATGCATACACCAAAGTGGGCTATGTAGTGTGCAATTGCAGTTATATAATCTCTTTTATTAATCCCTACCCATATATCCGAAATTAAAGATATGACACCCTCATATTTTTACAAATTGGTAATCAATTGTTTCTTTGTATGAAGAAAATATTTTATTGTATCTGAATGAAGAGTGTTTTGACTTACCCCAATGTACTTCAGTTGAAAATATTCTTTCACATACGAGACGAAATATGGTTGTCCGCTATTGCTAGATGCAACTCAGCAGCAACAACGAACTTCACCATTCTCGTTCAAGCTTTCTCCTTTGAAAACATGCACGTGGAAAGTAGCGTAGAAGTATAACAGACTCCTGGACTACCAAATTGCAGTTGCATTTGACCGGTAGCAAAAAACACATGTTTGGCCGCACATGCTTTCTAGTGACGTTGAGATGGATAGTACCAATATCTTTTTGCCATGCCAATCGTTATTGACAGTATTTACATACTGCTTTAGACTCTGTGACTCCATTGACTGCTTTAAAGTGTTCCCAACATTTTGCCTGTTTTTTCCCTTTCGCTTCCCTCTTGCATCTGAAATATCTAATTCACGTTCCTCCTCCTGTTCAGCTTCGAGAACATCAACATCATCCAAATCATTTAGGTTACTACTTCCATGAGCATCCAAATCTGGAATATTTTAGGGAATGTGTACTTCGTTTAGACCGAAAAATTCATTTTGAAATTGACTTTGCGATGTCACAAATGATTCGCTTTCGATACCGAACAAGCCCTCAACAAATGAGTGGATC
Organism: Fraxinus platypoda; assembly: GCA_903798405.1. Classification (NCBI taxonomy): domain Eukaryota; kingdom Viridiplantae; phylum Streptophyta; class Magnoliopsida; order Lamiales; family Oleaceae; genus Fraxinus; species Fraxinus platypoda. The sequence continues at coordinate 3,544 of CAIGRT010190273.1, read as the reverse complement.
CATTTGCGAATTGTGAGGGGATGTATAGTAAATAACTAAGTAAATCAAGAGTATGGAAAGAAATCAAGAATTGAAATAAAGTTGATGTGTAAGATTGTAATTGTAAATTTGTAGTGTGATAATTGATATTGAATAATTGAAATTAAAGGTAAAAATTAATGTAGTAGATTGTAGAATGTGGAAGAGAGTGAGAGTTGTTGGAATGTTGTGTAAAAAAAATTGGAAATTGGTTTAAATATTTATAGAGTAAAAAAAAAGGAAAATAAAATAAAATAAAATAAAGTGGCCAAAACAACCACTTTCCATAATTCAGTGACCGTTAACGGTCACTTTCAACAGTGATCGAAATGGTCACTTTTTTAAAAAAGTGACCGTTTCGTTCACTTTTCATGCGGGCCACGAACTTGAGCTCGTGGCTCGCCACCCACGAGCCGACGAGCTGCTCAGCCAGTTTGGCACCTCTAACTCAAATAAACTAAAATAGAAAAAAACTAAATAATTAAAAATGTTTGGATTAGTGTCAAGGTGAATAAAATCAAACTAAAACTCATTTTTCAACAACGGCGCTAAAAACTTGTTCACGAAAATATCTTTCAAATTAAAACCAATGCAACTGCATTGTTCGTTAACAAGTAATAAAGTGGATTTGAGTCCAAGTATCGTCCCACGGAGATTGATTTGGTTCATTTTTAATTATCGCGACCTTAACTGAAATACGAATAATATTGTGTGTTTGTTTACGACAGAATTATGACTAAAATAATCTACTTATGCAATTATGAGCAAATTAACTAAACTAAATGCAAATTATGATAAATGCAAGTTAATGTGCTTTAATGAATGATAAGCGCAGTAGGATCCCGAAATCCCATGCAATAATCATTTTTAACATTAGTTCTACACTTTGACAACACGATTGAATTTTGACGAATCAATATTTCTATCTTATTGAACAGTCTATCTCGAGAATGTTAAACCTACTCTTATATATGACCCAACTATATTTTTATGACGGATGCGAAGATACAAGAATCCATAAATTTTTATGAACACTTAAAGTTTCACATAGAGTATAACTGTACATTTCTATCCCCTATCGGCCCTATGATGATTTACATTATGTCGAACCTATTTTCCTTCTTTCGAATGCATAAAATAAGCCGCAAAATTCATACAATTACCATGCACAACAATCGTAGAGAAAAAATAATCATGTAAACCATTCAAAATTAAAAAAACGTGTTTTCAATGTCTAATATATAAAACTAAATATTAAAAACTCATATTACATGGTTCATCGTTCTCCTTAGAACAAAGAAATCTCGCCTAACATGTTATGAAGAAAAAAAAAAGAAATGAAAGATATTCATCACCCGGAAATTCTTGAGTTCAATCTTGATGTTCTTAAAATTAAATCTTGATGTTCTAGAAATTGAATCTTGACATGTTCTTTGCCTCCTTTTGTAATAATAAATTCTCCAGCCTAATTATGTTTTTGAGAGTTGTTATTTATAACTCTAAAGTCACAAAAGATCTAAAAAAATGGTGCATATCATGGCTTAAACTAAAGTTTCCTTGTTGAAATTGAATTTTGAAGGAAACATAATTTTTTTTGTCGACTTGGCCTGGGATACCAGGCAGCCCCAGTAGGAAATAAGACGGCCACCCAGGCATACCAGACAACCCCTGTAATTGAAGTTAAGAGTCGGCGGCCGCCCGACTTGTATAACTGGTCGTTTGCCCAGTTATAAAAAATTTCTGAAATTTTCCTTTTAGCCATTTTCTTCATTATTTCTTCAGTTTCGGTCCTCCACGTTAAATTACTTCGATTTTGGTCCTTCAACTTTTACTCAAATGTATATTAGCACCCAAACTTCCATCCATTTGCTATTTGATCCTTATTTCTTTTCCAATTGCTTGTGAACGGGTCCATAACTGAAACAAGATAAAATTAACCCAAGTTAAGTAAAATTCAATACTAAAACGATAGAAAAACTTAGTAATATGGCTCAAATAAGTGCACAAAAATGTACTTATCATTATACAAACCTTAGTATGTGAGGAGGTTAGGACTAGTAGCTATGTGAACTAAAGTGTTGTCCATAGTCCATTAGCCCGTCAAGGGGCCACGGAAAATGGACCTAGAAATAGGTCCTATAGTGACTTACGACCTCTTTATTATTTGTCACGATTCGTACACTTATGGGATATAAAATCGACAACAAATACTAAACTACGTAAGTTAAAAATTGGAAACAGATGTCAATAGGTGGATTCTAATATCCAATACATTCATTTCATAACTTGATAAAAATCAACACATTTACATAGTCCGAAGCTTCATTTAGGGTAATACAAATCACTATAATATCTTTTATGTCACTTACATCGAATTTCATAGAAAACTAGTAACTAAAATTAGTTTTTATTCCTTACGGGACGATATACATAACTCATCACGTCTACTTGTCAACGATCTTATACGCTTGCAGGATTCATCTAAACACTATCCTTGTTTGCAAAGAACATCATAGGCTTTCACACTTCAATCCCTCTACATTAAAGAATCTAGAGCAGGTCACTACAATGTTGCCAGGGGTAATGCAATTGGATAAAAAGGTTGGGTCTTTTGTGAGCCAACACTACACAATGTAGACAAATAACCAATCCTAATTTGTCCTATGTACAGGATCTTCACATTTGTCGAGACATACCTCTAATACATCGGATTTACCTTCTACCACCCATTAAAAGTTATCTATACTCAGCATGCAAACCCTTTTATGCATCGTACTTTCGGATGTCTTGGTATGATTTTAACTAAATATGCGAATGAATGTATTGGAATTCCGAATTTACTATTAATATTCTAATTTCAGTTCTCAAACTATGTAATTTAGGGTAATTTGTGTATTTATGACAATCGTAATCCAATTTTATTCATATACAAAGTAATACATTCAATCACACGATTATCTATATCATTGAACACGATATACACATCATTCCTAACATCTATTGCCTATATGTTGAAATTACATAGTTCTAAACCTATTGTGAATCTCTCAATACTACAACAAATAATTAATTATCTAATTGGTGATGAGCAATTAAATAATTCAACAAAGCATACAAGATCAATCACGAACACAAATTAACTAAACTACTTGATTTTGAATAAAAAATAAACAATAATAGGGTTCATTTTCATTCCAACGCAAAAGAAATTTAGCCTAGCATGTTTCTAGAGATGAGACAACAAAAATTTGAAAAATCATCACCCGATATTTATAAGTACAAGGAGATGTGAAAATTATTTCTTGTCCTTGATTTTCAATCCCAAGATTTGATTCTTCAAGTTCTTGATTTTTCTTGATTTGGATTTCTTACTAGATTTGTTTTCCTCTCCAACTTATGAAGAATTGACCCCTCATTCTTGAAAGATCGTATGGTATGAATTGATAAGAGAGATAAGAGAGAGAGAGAGAGAGAGAGAGAGAGAGAGAGAGAGAGATGTTAACCTATGGTTGATTATAACCTTAAT
>CAIGRT010190226.1:0-11765 GCA_903798405.1 Fraxinus platypoda | reverse complement strand
CACAAGTTATGTTCCAAATTCTTAGTCGTAACTTGCAACGTATTTTTCACATAGCAAACATTGGAATTTGGACAAAGCTATTGCTAAACAAATTGCATCTCTTTGAGTTAGCTTTCCAACATATTTTGAATCACATCAATCGGACAATGGTAGAGAAAGTTATAATAAAAATACTGACGACTGCTAAGCTACTGCTCGCCTATTGCTGGCTTGGCGCTCGAGCGACAGTCGACGATCAGAAATCTATTTTACCTCAAATACTTGGTTTTTCAATCCCATTTCATCACAAAATCTTTTCCCTATATATATCCTACCCTATGAACGTCCAAAAGTGTGGTTGATAATTATTTTACATCTTCATAATATCATTTCAAGATCCAAGAACACATCAAAATCTTGAGAACAACATTTTGATTCTTGAGATCAATCAACCACGAGTTTGGAAAAAAATCGAATTTCTTATAATCCAAAACACCCACTGCCTAAATATTATCAGGAAGGCACTTTCTTAATAACCTTTAGAAGTTGCTGAAGTTTGAGAGATGTTGGACTAGAAGCACATGAAGAGTACAAGAACGAGGCATCTTGGTGTTCCACAGGAGATAGAAAATTTTAGAAGATAGAGAGCAGGTGTGAGTGAAGCACGTTCCAACGGGTCTTGAAGATTGTAGGAATTAGATCGGCGAGTTTAGTTCTGGGCTAGATCGTACTATAAGTTCTTATTGTCTATAGTGAAAACTTCTGGCTTGATCCTGAAATTTTCTCACAGTGTTTTTTCTGTCATCAAATCTTGTGTTATTTACTACTTTAATTATTTATTGCCGTAATTCAACATAAGATAATTTGACTTGGTTGACTAAATATTTAGAACAATTAAAAAGTGAATTGTTGCTTTTAATTGATAAATTTAATTCCGCGTTATTCACCTAGGTGATTTTAGGGTTGAACTCGTAACTTTCATCCATTTTAAACTATGATATGTTCTAAATGTGGGAATACAATTATCATTAGTATCATGTGATTGTTGAGATTGGCCGTGCGCAATTGAGGAGTTAATATGTGGATAGATGATGATGGGGTGATTTTTATTGGCATTGTTATTATGTTTTGAGTATGCAAAATGGTATATATGGGGTATGAGTTTGCTTCAAAGGTGATAATGCTAAAGTGTGAAGGTTATATATTGAGTCCTTCATTTTTAGTATTGAGAACCTGTGTTCTTTAGTTCATCTTCAAATCATCAATTTGATAGATAATTTTGCTCTGCTCTTTTAGATGTCTGTGAATTTGTTAATTTGCTTATCTTTATTTCATTTTCAATGATTTTGTGGTTTAAGTTCGCATCAAAGTGCACAAGGTGCTAATTTTGGGTATTTGATTTTAATTTTATATATAATGTATTAAATATCACATCAAGTAAAAATCATTTTTTTTGTATGATTTTAACCCTAATATAATTCAATTATTTCAATAATACATTACTTTTCATTTTTCAATATGTAATAAATACTACAAAATCATTGTTATGTATGAATTTCATGTTATTAATTCTCATTTAATTAAAACTCACATTAATCTAGACTCAATGAATCTTGATTCGATGAATCTTGATCTATATGAATCTAAAGTTATTATATGAATCTAGAGTTATTATAGATGAATTTATTTATATTCGTGTATCAAGGAATTTTAATAGGTGTTTAAATTCATGTATTAACAATTGATTCTTGTATACCAAATGTAGTATAAAAAGATTACTCATTTGTAGTATTTCATCATCACAAAAAATTTGAATCATAGAAGTTAAGTTTTGAGTACAAATTTCTTCTCTTAAATTTATATCTTAAATTTTATTTTCTTTAGTTCGTTTGAGACTCATCAAATCCTTCCAACAAATTGGTATCAAATATTACATTTACAGCGCTTCTAAAGTATTTCAAAATAACGTGCAGTGCACGTTCAAATCTGACTAGTTTTACAAAGAGACAAGGAAGCTTTGTTGAGTATAAAAGTTCTTTTGTTGCAGATAGCGATGTTGTTACAAAAAGTTCCTTTTTTTTTTTCTTAAACTTGAATTTTCTTTGAAATTTTGCTGCCCCTATATTGTGCTATATAATTATATAATTTTTTATGGAGTTCCAGATAGCTATTTGACATGAACAGGAGGTCATTTCTATATTCTGTATTCTCATGGAAAGAAAAGAAGATATGTTTGACATGTATATTTTCAATGTCTTTTTAGTAATTTTTCCAAACTATTTAGCTTGATCTCATGTATACCCACAATAGAGACTACATAATCAAGTCGAAGAACATGTAAATGAAGAGTTCAAAGAGTTATATTAGCCAGCTATTCCTGCACTTTTGATAAAATGGCTTTACCTAAACCTTGAATGAGTTACCTTCATACACTACTTGTTAGATATATATTCTTTTCTTTTACATGGGCTAGATTCTAATTACCCTCCCCTCAGGGATGGAAGAACCAAATTGTTCAGGAAAAATAGTTCAACAAAGCGCTATTGGAATCTTCAGAGGCAGTACCGATCAAATTTTTGGTGGTAACTGAATCATACATGCCTATGTACTCTTAGGTTGTGTCTATATTGTCAATGAGATTGAATAAGATTACGAAGATCGTCGAAGATTACGATTATATTATCATTATAATCGTACTATATATAGATAGATTGTTTTTACCATATTTAGTTATGATTTTGGTTCTATATAATATAGGAACCTCTCACATAGAGGGGTATCGAGTCTTATTGAATATTATTGTGTATATTTGACATGGTAACAAAGTTAGTTTAATTTCATTTTGAGTTAAACTTGCAAACTTCTATTCTCCGGCGAGTGGCCTCGTGCCGCTCGTCCGGTCAAATTTTCTTATTTTTTGATTAGATGTCATTGTCTATGTTAGTTTTATATTGGTAGTTTATATTGATAATAATTATCTGTCTCCCATTCATACTTTGAGGAACTTGTGAAACTTCACGTACAAAATCAGAGTGGGGCTGAGACGACGGCTGTGTTTGATACGGTGGCTGCCAGAGTGGTGAGTTAGCAGCTGTGATTGGAGGTGGAGGTGGCGGATTCCACGGTGATCGTCGTGAGGGTGGCGGCATATACGATAGTGTCCGTCGTGATGGAGACTATAGAGAAGCTCGAAACGGGATCCGATCTTCGTCAAATTGAATCAATTGTTTCTTTTTTCTATTCACGTTCCTTTTAACGTATTGAGGAAGTAATTCAAAATCAGCCTCAATTTAAGAGTCTTTGTCCACATATTTGTCATTCTCAATCCCCTCTCAGAAAATCTACACGCTTCCTGACTTTAGGTGGCAAAGATTTTCAATCCCAATAATTACCAAAGTTGTTTTAATGTCAGGCCAATCAATTTTGATGCTGCCAAAAAAAAATAGTATTGATGTTAAATACTTTCAAGTTCGTCGGTGTTTTCGTTGTGGTCTTGTCGGAGGAGGTTGAAATCAATCACAGACCACTGTTTTTAACAGCCTTTCATCTAATAATGGGATATCCCTGCTTCAGAAGAAAGAGTGGTCGTGTTGGTTATTGATGAGGGTGGAATGGGAGTATACTCTTTAGCACTTGTCTTAACGAAAGAACTTCAATCCATGATCATGGAATCTATAATTTTCCCTACAGTGAAGGGAATGGCCGAAGAAGGTTACAAATTTGTTGGGTTCTTTATGCTGGGCTCATGATTGAGAAGAAGTCTGGATTGCCGGCGAGATGAGATGACGATGAATTAAGGTTGATTGAGTTTGTATTTATGTAGATTGATTGGGTTTAGGTTAATGGGCCTGTAGATATATTTGTATTGTGTGGTTATAGATGGGCTAAATTTATGGAATAGGCCATGGGCTATAGTGTAGTGTAGTGGGCTGTGTGTGAATATATATTTTGAGGTGAGGTATAGCTATTGGGTTGATTTTGGCTGGATTTGGGCTTTGTTTAGTAAGCTCTCCATTTTAACTGGGGTGTGGATAATTGGGCTGATTGATTTTATGGTTAATTGGTTGATTAATTTTATTGTGGACTGAAATTTCTTCCCTAAAATTAGGGAGAAACATATTTGACTACTTTTTATGAGGGATTTTGTAATTATAATCTGATATTACAATTAAAAAAAAAAAGGAGACATTGAAGTGCAAACTGTTGACTTTTAGTGAGTGCAGACCATTGAGTTTTGGTTGCTTGGGTGATAAGTTAGAGTTTTGGATTCTTAGAGGAGGATCGCCTTTAAGTTTTTGGTGTAGGCTGTGTTTTGGCATTAGAGCTTTTGTTGATTGGGCTTAATACACAAGCTGATAGTTCTCCCGACAGATAGAACTCATTGTGTGTGTCGGTACACTTCGTGAATTTCTTTTGAAAATTCTTTTTGGTGAGTGAGTTCCCTGGAGTATTTTTGGAGTGTTCTTTGTTGGTTACTGCACTATTTGTTGTTCTTGGTCTCTCGTCGTCACTAATTTTCGTAGATGATTGCTCTGCTTTGGATTTCTACTTCGTGGGCACAAATATTGTCACTATCGCCAGTTCATGATTGCAAATTGATGCTTTTACCAGCATCAATTTGAGGGGGATGCCATGAGATTGAATAAGATTATGGAGATCGTCGAAGATTACGATTATATTATAATTATAATTGTACCATATACAGATAGATTGCTTTTACCATATTTAGTTATGATTTTGGTTCTATATAATGTGAAAACCTCTCACATGGAGGGGCATCGAGTCTTATTGAATATTATTGTGTATATTTGACAAGTACAACTAAAAATGGATTTGAAGTATGCTCGCTTAAGTTTCAGTTAAATGCATGTTGATAACTGACATCGAGTGAATGTTTTTGTCTGGAGTTTATAGAGAACCAAGATGTACTACTAAATGGTAATATCAATAACCATATTGAGGTAAGTAGTTTATTTTTCTGACTGTATGGTTTCCATTTTTTCTTTCATTTACACAATCTCCTGGCTATATAGTTTGTGTGATAAACTATACATTTTCAAACATTTTGACTCTATGTGTGATTCTTAGCAATTATGTGCCTACGTTGTTTCCAAGTGAAATTTTTGATTGAGCGACCTTCGTGATTTGTCTTGTTTGTGATTGTAGATGGCATAGTGCTGGTACATTTTATGTATGCAATAGAACTAGAGGTCCTTTTGGGGCCATGAAGTTCCCTGCTGAGCTTGCTCATGGACCCAGCAATGGTCTTGACATTGCTCTTAGGCTCTTGCAGCCCATCAGGGAGCAATTCCTTATCCTTTCTCATACTGACTTCTATTAGGTAGTTTATTGATTTAGAATGTTTATATTATGGAACTTGTTTGGTTTGTTTTATTAAATATCGATTTCAAAGAAATTGAATTATTTTCATCTTCATCTTGCACATGGTGTTGTTGAAGTTATTGGAGGACCTGAAATTCTATTTCATCCTGGAAGGCCGTTATGATTTTTTTTAACTCAAGTGGTGCATTTAACAATTTTATGTTTATAACCTGCATGTGTGAATTGTGATGTGCACATTTTTTGAGTTATGATGTAGTGTATTCATTATCAAGAAGCTGTGTTTCAGAATATGCAATATGGCTTGTACTTATAGAGAGTAAGGCACAATTTATCCCTTTTCAAATTTAAATGACAACTAATTTTGTTTGCATTTGAACTTTGCTTTAAATTTGTAGTCAGACAACTTGAAGGAAATGAACCAGAATGTTTTGGATAGTCAACCTTGTTAATACGAGATATTTGATATATTTTTCTTCTAGCTAATATTTCACTACTTTTTATATGTTCGTTTTCGACTAAAGTTGTGGAGTTTTTCCTTACAGGAATTCTCATTTAACCAAGTAATAGATCGAGGGAGAGTTGAAAGTATATCTTGAAGTCAAGAAAATTATTTGGTTGTCTCGTGAATTATTTGTTATCTCCTAATTTTTTTTTTTTAAAGGTTTGGTGAACCACACTAAGTAGTTCGAACATGAAATTACTAAAATATAATTTATTTGTATTTGTTTTGGGTTTGAAGGTAACTAAAGTCTATATCTATTTGGTTGACACTAATACGAGTTTTTATATATTTTGAAAATCATTTAGATTTTAATAATTGTACATTGAAGCATTCTTTTTATAAAGTCATTAGTTGTTTTTAATAAAATAGGTTACATTAAGTCTTTGTGTCACAAAATAAATTTAACTACAAGCATAGCTTGTCATATAAATAAATATCCTCTGTGACAAAATAATTTACGTAAAAAATTTATATATTGTAAAATAAAATATGAGACAAACTTTTCGTATTGTAAAAAAGAAATTAATTACAAACATCACTTGTTAGATAATAAATTGTACTACAAATGTTGAATATTTTAAAATATATTATGCAACATATCAAATGCATTGTAAATCATATTTCGTCACAAACATGATTTGTTGTTAAAGATAATCACTACGAGCAAGTGCTGTTGCAAAATAGAATAGGTAACAAAAGTTATTCTTTTAAAATAATATCCACAACAAATATTTTTCTTGCAAAAAATTTATTGAAAAATCGTTGCGACAAATTAACGTGCCGTCCTTTTAATTTTTCGCAACAAATATACGTTGCGACGACATTATGGCACAATTATTTTGTTTCTATTTCGTACTTTCTGCGTCAAAATAAATAATGCTGCGAGTTTATTAATGCAATGAATGACGAGAGTTGTAGCAGAATATATTCCGTGACTCATATAGCGCGATAATTCCCCCAACAAACATCTTCTTGTTGCTAATTTTTCTTTTTCCACGAAATTGGTTATTTTTTGTAGTGATTTGATTTCAAACCTGAAACATGTGGGAATTCTATTGAAATTGATAAACTTTTGTTCACATAGGAAACCATAGGAAACATTGTTTGGTTTATAAGGTTAGAGTTTGACAGTTGGATTTTGGCTCCAAGGAGTTCCACTAGTCCTTGGAAGGTGAAAGAAGTAGATCCTATTCGGTTTGGTCCAAAGTTCATGTGCACCGTTGCATTTTGTTCGTCCGACCAGCTTGACACGACACGTACACGTGCACAGGTTCATGATGGGTTACTTCGAGTTAGGTGTGGTTACTTTTCCTACATATATGTTTTTGGACAAAATTTATTTAAATTTTCTAGGCCAGCTATAATAAATCAAATTCTTGGTACTTCATGAATTAATAGCTAAAGGTTTATAAAATTCCAACTGTTGGTTGTTTCCACAAAACTTTTTTTGGAATAACTGATGTCTTTTTGTGTAACGGCGCAAACATATGTCTGTGACTGTTTGTGACCAACATCTATTTTTCTAGTATAGGCGTCTATAACAAAAGTTTATTAATCGACTTTAAAATAAGTATGGTTTCAGTCTCAGACATCTCTGTTCATTTTGGAAGCTTGTCTAAACAGCCATAACTGAGGTTTATAGACTGTTCGAATGGCGGCAAATAAATCTATAAGTCGCTTGTCTTACTGCCAGTAAAATTACCCAATTTTCATTTAAATAATTTCTGTGCTTTAAATTTCACTTCTCTCTAAATTTCAATATTGTTCTTCGAGTACAAAAACACTATTTTCAATTTGTTGGAACTCTTACTGAGTCTTGTATTGCTTTCATAAGATCCTAAATTCGTTTTATCTTGGGAGACAACTTTTTAGTGTCTTTAAGCACCATAGAAGGAAATACATTCGTCTTAAGAACAAATCGTGAAGTCGGTGGGCTCCAATTAACTTTCTGATTATGTTACTCTATGTAATCCTACCCGGTAAACTACAAGAGTAACTATCTTTAGATTGTTTGAAGGAAAAGAAATAACAAAATCAACAACTTCATGCCGATAATCACATTATGAATTTGAATCCAACCACACGGATTGTGTATTTATTAAAAAGAAAAAGAAAAGCCAAATACAAAACGAAAATTGTAACAAAATAAATTCTCGTCCTCAAATGTATTCACATCAAATAAGCTTTGGTATTATTTTACTTCAAAAGTTCCTAATTATCTAGAATTTATTGTGGTTTTATTCATCTAGTAAAAATTCAATCTGGAAGCTGTACAATTTGGACAATTTTGCTAGCAAAAAAGCTCCAACGCTTCTGTCAGAAACTATAATATTTTCTTATTCATGGCCTTTGAATGGAACGCAAAAGAATGCATAGATTGTGCAAAAGAAATAGATAGTCAATACTGGCGTGCTAAAATAATGAATTTTAAGCTGCAGTATAGTAATATGAAAATGACGTTGTCCACAACACCACACCTATAAATTCTCTTCAGGTTCGGTTTTCCACACAGCTCTCAATTTATATTCACTTCGTTTGAGACTTCCTAGGTTATAATATTCACGAAAAAACATGGGCGTCTTCAAGTTTTTCCAAGAACTCAAAGCTAATGCTTCTCACAAGAGATTGTTCAAGGCTGTGATGATTGAGAATGCCGACGTTTTGCCGAAAGCCTCCCCATTCATCAAGAGCATTGAGACAGTTCAAGGAGATGGTGGTGTTGGAAGCATCAAGAAGACAAATTTCAGCGATGGTTAGTCTACTAAACAACATCACGGAAAAAGAATGAGAATATTATAATTTATTTGCCTTACTAACACGATGAGGCTATCTTTAATGTTGTCCAATATTATCATTATAGCGTACTAAACATGTGACGAGTTTGTTGTTACAAGGGTAGTACTATACCGCATTGGTTAGACAAGATAACATCTCTCTTGTACAATATTGTGTAATATAGCATACTAAATGTGTCATGTTCTTTTTTACGTAATTTGATGAGCATCTATATATCCTACAGGCAAGTACATGAAGAACAGAATCGATCATTTGGACCCCGAAAACTGCGTGGGCAAGTTGACTTTAGTTGGGGGAGACGTACTTGGAGACAAGATTGAATCTATCAGCTACGAGGTGAAATTCGAGGACTCAAAGGATGGAGGATGTGTTGTCAAGATCAACGCTGAGTACCATACCAAGGGTGATGTTGTACTAAAAGAAGAGGATGTTAAAGAAAGTAAGGAACAATCTACTGGACTCTACAAGGCTTATTCAGATTACCTGAATGCCAATCCACATGTTTGTGCCTAAATGTTTTCCAATTATGTCTTAACGTTGTGAAGCTTAATGGAAACACATATGTTTCCCTATGTCTGTATTTCAGCGTGAGTGAGGTTTTCGCCTTAATAAAGAACTTTTGTTCTACTTTCCATTGAAGCTTGTTTTTTCTCTTTGACCACTATATGTTGCATTTTTATTAATAGCGAGCTAAAACATAGTATATACTTTCTACAATATGAAAATGACGTTATCCTCTCCCACCACACCTATAAATTCCCTCTTCAGGTTCGGTTTTCTACACAGCTCTCAATTTGTATTCACTTCGTTTGAGTCTTTCTAGGTTATAATATTCACGAAAAAACATGGGTATTTTCAAGTTTTTCCATGAAATCAAAGCTAATGCTTCTCACAAAAGGATGTTCAAGGCTGTGATGATTGATAACGCCAATGTATTGCCGAAAGCCTCCCCATTCATCAAGAGCATAGAGACAGTTCAAGGTGATGGTGGTGTTGGTGTTGGTGTTGGAAGCATCAAGAAGACAAATTTCAGTGATGGTTAGTCTACAAAACAATATCACGGAAAAAAAACAAGAATATTATAATTTATATGCAGTACTAACAGGATAAGGCTATCGTTAATCCTATCCAATATTTTCAATATAGCATACTAAACATGTGATAAGTTTGCTTTTACATACAAATCATTAAAAAAAAAATACATCTTAGGGTAATAATATACTGCATTGGACAGACAAGACAAAATATTTGTTGATCATGTACAATGTTTGTAATCTAGCATACTAAATGTGTCCTTAGGTTTTTTTTTCATAATCTCATGAGCATCGGTGTTATCCTACAAGAGCTCAACACAAGTACAAGAATAGGATTGACCACCTGGACCTTGAAAGCTGCATGGGCAAGTTGACTTTAGTTGAGGGAGACGTACTTGGAGACAAGATTGAATCTATTAGCTACGAAGTAAAATTCGAGGACTCAAAGGATGGAGGATGTGTTGTCAAGATCACCACTGAGTATTTTACTCTCCCCCTTTTTGTCACAAATGACGAAGAGGCCGATAATTAAAAACATCACAAAAATGCTTTACTCTCCCCTCTTTTTAACATTAGCATATAATAACTCAAAAATGCTATTGTTAGCATGCACAAGTATAATCAATGTACAGTAAACCTCCCCGCATACTTAATTCAAGTTAACATGGAGTAAATTGTATAAGTGACGTGTGTGTAAAGTGTCACTAATCATTTGTAAGTAGGACTCCAAACCTTAATTTTATGAGAAATGACATGCCAAACATCACCGTCAATAAATGTATTCCTCTACTTATGAAAGTCAAACCATTTAAAGTACATTAGAACCTATAAAGTAAACCTCATTTTATATGGATATTTTCTTTTCTCCCCCTCACTTTGAGCATATTTTATTTTCACATCTTTCAATATTTTAAGCTCATTATTATTTTTCACATCTTAAGTCCAGGTTCTTCTCCATTAAGCGACTAAAACGACTCATGTAGTAAGCTTTACGCCGGTTAACCAAAGTCAGTTGACCATAGGCACCAGGTTATGAAAAACTCCGCAGGCTTAATTACTCGAGTCAAATAGGCTCCGAAGAAGAACATGAGATATTGAGTTTTTTATTATCGGGGATAAACTTGAGCTTAAGTCTAATAAATATGGTCAATTCATGTTCAACGTCACCTTACTAACAGGTGATTGTCATCTCAAATCTCACACACGCGGTTCAGTCCCACTAATAATATCATAGTGTGTGCAGTGCAAATGGTACATGAAGATACATATACTAAGTACTCCATAATAACCTAAGCCAGCAATAGAAAATATGTTACAACATAACGTTTAAACACATGTTTGATTACAACAAACAAATTCAAGTAAATTATATATTATGCTTGTAAAAACAATTTACCGCATTTTTTATTTTTCAATTTTCCATTTTTTTGTTGTTTTTCTTTTAAAACATGAATGCACCAAGCAAAAAAAATGTCAAACACGCAAAAAATTAAAAAATAAATATGCATAAGTTTTCTACCTAGAAAACAAATAAACAAATATGATGTATCTATAAATGTCACTCAATGATAAAGTACGAGCATGCACCAAAAATACATGATCAGTTAGGTATGCAAATGCAAAAACCTTTAAGAACACCGTGATCTATTTCAAAAATTTTCAAATTACTTTTCTTTACCCAAACTTGCCTATTGACAGGAATATTCTCATTCATCTGTGTCATTAACTTGGTCAATTTACTTACCTTATTAGTAAAGAAGTCAATCTAACCAACATAATCCTTATTTTTATTTCTATTTAAGTTCCAGTTTCTATTTCTGTTCAGAAAATGACAACACCTAAGCTTTATATGTCCTAACTTACCGCACAAGTAGGGATAAACCTAGGACCACACCAAATGTATGTGATCGTTGATATCTATTCCTAGGTTGGCATGTCCTGCATTGTCTAGTAGGCCTCTGTCCTACATATCCCTTATTCTTAAGTTCAGGGTTAGGCACATGTTTAAACTGGTCAGTACCAATGATAAATGTGGTCTTGGATGTACTAGCAACATTATGATCATTTTTATTATATCCTAGACCTCCCTTATTACCAGTAGGCTTATCCAT
>CAIGRT010190225.1:0-12699 GCA_903798405.1 Fraxinus platypoda | reverse complement strand
CACGCAATGAATATATGCAAATTAAATATTCATAAATTAATCTAAAATTAATTTCTTTCACTTGTCGAGTTTTTTAAGTATTATCATAGAATTGAGAATGAGTAAATCACTCTCCCTCGATGACACTAGAAACGTTGGATATAGAGCCTGTTTGTTGCTCATTTTCCCCTCATTTTTAGAAGATTTTTGCCCGTTATTTTCCACAAACATTGGCCCACCATCTCACAAAGGCAGTCAACAATTGTAGGCGGCTGTTCTGCAACGGTAAGAATACTTCTAAAAATGAAAGATGGAATTTCTACCAAACAGGTTCATAATTTAGAGGTACCACAAGCACTCGCATACGATGAGTAACTTGTCACTGAAAGAAACTTACTAAAGGATAGGACATGTCCCAAGTATCAAACTCGTTCCTGGAAGAATTCACCGAAGCTATAAGAGGGAAGAACGAGAAGAAATCCTTCTTCTCAACAAGTTTATCTAGATATCAACAAAATACTTCACACGATGCATGATGGTAAGACTACATATATAATGCGGCCACGTGATATCTAAAATTAGTTTCTTTCACTTGTCGAGTTTTTTAAGTATTATCATAGAATTGAGAATGAGTAAATCACTCTCCCTCGATGACACTAGAAACGTGGGATAGAATTTAGAGGTACCACAAGCACTCGCATTCGATGAGTAACTTGTCACTGAAAGAAACTTACTAAAAGAAAAGACATGTCCCAAGTATCAAACTCGTTGCTGGAAGGAATTCACCGAAGCTAGCTATAAGAGGGAAGAACAAGAAGAAATCCTTCTTCTCAACAAGTTAAAGACTTAACATTAATTTATTTAAACTTCATATCTTAGTTCATTGTCTTCAAGGCTNAGAAGAAATCCTTCTTCTCAACAAGTTAAAGACTTAACATTAATTTATTTAAACTTCATATCTTAGTTCATTGTCTTCAAGGCTTACAAGAGTGTGTATTACTCGGAAAAACCCTTCCAAGCGTCGACTTTTTTAAGCATTCTTCTATGTACTTTTTTTCAAGATCAAATTAAATGAAAAGAGATAAAATCTAAGTTGTTAGAATTTCGGTATTACCCGAATTCTATCGAGAATTTAATTTGAAGTTCTATTGGAAGTTGGTAGTATGACTTGAAGAAGTCCAAGATGTATACGGAGAATGATTCGTAAGTTTAGTAGTTTTTCTCTTTTATTCCAATTCAAACTGTACTCTGTTATTGATGTTCCACATCTAAACATTAAGGATTCTTTGATTATAAATATGTAATGTATAACACATATTGAGATTCGCCAATTGTCCAACTTATTAGTTTCATTATAGTGAATGATCCACTTAAATTTTGTCTTCTTGTGATTGTTTATTTTCATATTACCAATATCTCGTCTTTAATTTCTAACATAAGCGATAAATTCATACATATATCAAAGAAATTAAAGTCTTCTCTCTTAGAAAATAAAAATATCACAACTTGTATTCTAGGGTAGAATGGGCAGTTCGTCTATTATTTTATGTTTCTTTTATTATGATATATACTCAACTTTCGCTGTGATTCAAAAAAAAAAAAAAAAAAAATGCTTCTATTGTTCAATAAAATTGACCAATCCTTACAAATATTCAATGTTCATGCATTAGAATGAACAATGAATAATGAATTTCTCTAAAATATCATGGATTTAAACAAATAAATGTAAAATTTCACGTTTATTCCACATCTAAACATTAATATAGGAAATACAATATGGGTAGTAATTGGATCTGAATTCCCTACAAATTAACCAACAGATATCTAAGATTTCAAGTTGTGAGAAGTACAAGAGTTATCTCTACTGGACATTGAGTTTGAAGTTAGATGATATCCCACTATTTCTGTCATTGTTTGATCTCACATAAAGAATGAAGCATACACAGAAGTGAAAACATAAACCAGTAGAGAAGAACCCACAAATACAACCAGTGTCACGACCGCGTATACGGGTTCACCCCCACAAGAAAGTACTCCAAGTTTCACTTGAATAAAACCCACGATGGAAAGTGTCAGAAATAAGCATCCCATGACGGATCCAATGGCAGAGCCAAACAACCCGTATTTCAGAACAGAAGAGTCGATATCAGCTTTGTGAGGGTCATTTGCATCTAAACTGTTCAACAAGTTGATTGTGAGCTTGAGACTTTGTGCTATGAGGGAGGAAAACAGAAAGAAACTGAAGGAAATGACTTCGAAAACGATAAGTCTTCTAACTGTATCGATACTGGCATTGCAAGATGCTGGATGCCCAGCGCTGCCACTTGCAGGGACCGTGAGGGAGAAACCGATGAAGATTGCCATGGTGAAGAGCGAGTTCACGTTTACTATACCATCTAGGGCAGTTACGTGGATGCTAGTCTTGGACCGACCCACGGTGGAGGGCTGCGCATCTTGTGAAGTCTTTGATTGCAACTCAATTCTGTTCAAAATAATCGAGGGAATCAGTACATTGTTTGTAATTAAAAACACACAAATAAAAAGCAAACAAAGTCCTATATCGACTAGACATGGGTGATAACGAGCGAGGAAATTATTTTACCCGGCAATGACTGTATCTTTCGTCGAGGACTGAGCTGGTAATACAACGGAGAGCTTGTCTCTGGTGAACATTTTCTTGCAAGAATATTTAGGTAGTTGTAATGCTAGACATAGATGCACTTATATATATATATATATATATATATAATTCAGCATGGCAAGTTGGATACTTGTGCACATGCCAATAAGAGGGAAAAACTTTATTGGGATGCTTTTCTTGACCATGGATGATCAAAATTAGATTTTTAATAAATCTTGTATTAGAGAAAATTATATGTTTCTTTAAATAGCGATAACTCGAGCTTAACTAGTTGGAAAATATTTTTTCTCGAGCCTAACATACTTTATTTAACGTGAGCTTTAAAATGAGACCAATGTTAGTTGGATACTTGTGCACATGCCAATAAGAGGGAAATACTTAATTTATTGGAAGGCCTTTCTTGACCTTGGATAATCTACCCTATTTGACGTTTGAAATCTGGTCTCGGCTAAGTCAAAAGCTGTTTAAAATATGCAGAAATCTTACGCCGAACAACCCAAAAAAACCTATTTCTGTAATAAATTATCAAAACGTGAATCTTGAAGTGTATTTTGTCTTTAGTTTACCTAATTTTTAGACCCTGTTTGTTTTTGATTAAAATCAAATTTTAATCTAAGTCAAAGTCAAAACAATCAATATTAACCACAACTTTCATGGGTCCCACGGCTTTTCAACCACACATTTCAAAAACTTCTATCACAATCTACTAAAAATCTAATTTTAATCTCCACCAAACACTCATTTAGGGTATGATGATACCATGATAATATAGTTTATCAATTAATGAATAAGGAGATGTCTTGGCTTTGAACAAACCCAAAAAACCTAATCCTGTAATGAAAATAGTAAGGTCAATCTTGAAGTTCAGTACGTATGTTATCTTTGCTTATTTAACTAATTAATTTCGGTATGATAACTGCACTATTATCCATACATAATCTCATTTTGAACTTTCTATTGTTTAATAATAATGCTATATGTACATTCGGGATTGACACATTGACACTCCAAATGACATCTCCTTCACATGGGGGTGGGGCCCGCACGTAATAAAATAATCACAAACCCCCCTTGTGAGGAGGGTGTCATCCGGAATGTCAACCCCGAATGTACGCATCTCTTCTCTTGTCCTTGAACTTAGAACAGATTTGATTAAATAAATATGGTAAAAAACATAGTGCTAATACTTCAAAAATAATTGTGTAATATTGTAAATTTTGATTTCTTCAAACATCGCTAGCTATTGTCATTTCTATTAGCATTAGCCATTGTCACCGACTATGGCCACAATTTCGCGTTCCTATCTCTAGAAAAAAGTTGTACTTAAAGTTGGGTTAGAAACTATTAGTTGTTTTTTCTCTAAACAAAGTTCATGTGCTACCGTGGACATCTATGACACAAATAGCAATATGGTATGGTTCCCACAATGTATGGAAGAAGCTAGAGAAGTTTCCATCAAATGGGAAGCAAGCTTGAATGAGATTAGATGTTATCTCAGTAGATAGAGGATAAAGTGAGGTAGGCAATGATTCTAGTCAGCGAGATGTTGCTTGAATATGCAGTGTCCTTGAGCCAGCTGTTGGTGTTTTCAAACACCAGGAGAATCGGGCTAACTTATTCTGGAAGATTACATTACTTTGTTAAGAATTTGAAGATCATTTCTTAGGGAAGCCAACTTTGCTGGTAAATCTCAGACATGTCCTTGATGTGAGATACTACTTAAAACGAACACGAGCTATCGACACCTTACTTAGGTCTACTTTTGATCCCGAGAATGAAATGTATGGTAGATTGATTTGTACTGTATTTGGTTTACTTCTTGTTCCTTTCCTGCACCCCGACCTTGTTAATGTCAAGTCTTATTTTTCTAAGTTTGTTTACAGTAACAAACTGTAGTTGAATTAGCTAACATCATGTACTATTCCCAAATCTGTGACACCTCTGTTCATAAAACCCAGCATTTTTTAATACTCAACTGCATGATGAGTTCACTTCAGTTCCAATAAGCATGATTTAATTAGATGTTTCTCAGCATCTCTGGTGCTTACCATGAAGAGATACATATCCAATTTGCTAATCTTTCTTCATGTCATTCCTTTATCTTCTTATTTACATCACCTTCTTTTACAACTTGTTCTGTTTCATCATTGTGCTGTAGTGGATGCTGGGGTTGGAGGGTTCATAAAATACTGATAGATGAATTTGTGGTTATAGGAGATGAAATAATAGAAGATTTTTTTTCCTCATTATGTTGTCATTATATGGATAAGGGTTTAAAAGATGAGCACTGCCATCTTTTCTCATTTATTCAGAACATGAAAGAGAAATATTATATGAGAACTAGAGAAATTCTATCTTTTCTTGTGTCAGCTCTAGGGATAGGAATTGACATTGTCCTGCTATGCTTCATATTATCCTTTTCTTGATCACGTTGCTTGTTTTAAGTATTAACTGAAATCTCATCTCTTTTTCCAAAAACTTCAATTCTAGTTTTCAGAATTTCATGTTATTTAATTTGTAGACGTACGTTGAAGAGATGAGGAAGATACTAATGGATGAAAATTGGAAAGTTCAAACAACTATATGCTGGGGCGAAAGAGACCGCTGGTTAAGCTATGATGGGGTGGAAGATTTCTGCAAAGAATCCAATCATCGGTTAATCAATCTTCCCACGGTAATAATACTCTCTCCCTTATTTATGTTCTCTGAGAGATATTATACCTTGCTCCGAAGGCTGCAGATAACCGCATGACATGAAGCATGCTTGGCTAAGTCTAGAAAAAAAGTAGAGTTACTTGAAAGTATCTTTTAAGCTTAACAAACATATATTTGTAAGCCATAATTACTTTTTTGCTAACAAAAACTTGGTTCTTTAAAAAGAATTAACGCTTACTTCCAAAAAAGTCTACTTTTTCTCATGGTTAGGCAAACAAGCTTAATTCTCGAATTTATTGTAATAATTGTGCGATGTGGACCCTAGTAGAATAGCTCGGAAAGGAGAGAGGTATGTTAAAACTAATATGTTATGATTATTACTAGGAGTCTAGTCACTTTAGATCTTCTAGTAAAGGAACAATGACCAACGGTGTAGCCAAAAAAATTCATACAGGTGACCCTGAATCTCAGCTTGTTGTTGTATTGTAAGAATTATAATTTTTTCTGTCTTAGTTCTCTAGGTCTAAGTGTCTATTCTGTTACTTCTTCAGGCAGGACATCATGTGCAGGAAGATTGCAGTGAAGAAATAGGAAAACTCATTGCTACAATTGTAAGCAAAAGAAAAAGTATTTAATACAACTTATGGGAAAGGTTATTTCCTTTACTAGAATTCAACAAGTAATCAAATGTTGAGGATTTACATTTTTATATCGTCAAACCGAACAATTTGACTTATTGTAAAGAATATTATTTGAACCAAAGAAATATTTTCATCTGCTTTCTTTGAAGTAAAAACCTATATCTATACAGTAAATTCTTTTGTCCTCACTTCTGCTTTACTGGCTGCTGAAAGGGATCTACCCAACATTCATCTTCTGTTACAGCCTTCTTCCATCTATTCTTAAAGTTCTCTAATTCAATATAGGACTCCTTTCGTACCTGCAAAAGGCACACATGAGAGTCAACTCAAATTGTCCAAATGACATGCAGTTCTAGACGGAACAGGATAATATAAATGAGATCTTATATTATTTTTCGGTTTTCTTCCTTATGGTAATGGCATAAGCAACAAAAGCATAGTTAGAAAGAAAAAAATGAACATAGACTTACAGCATTTCTACCATCAGATTGATCTGTTTCAGATGGTACCTGTAAGGTATTGGTAGAAAACTGTAAACATTTGTAAGAAAAAACAGTTCATTATTGTCACATCAAAAAGTATCTGATCCAAACCTTTTGCCCTTTGTCAGGCAACAGTTTATTTAGAGACAATTGGCCTTTGTCTTCACCATTAGCCTGTATCAGTCGATATAAAATTGTATTATCGTATTAAGACAAGGCCTTATCACTGGACTAGAATAGGTTAGGGTTCGTATGTTTCAGTAAAAATTGTAATAGAATTCACTCTAAAGTTATAACAAACTAATTTGAATGACTTATTCCTTAGTGAGAACTTGTACTATAGAAACTGAAAAGACATAATATACACTCGATATGTGCTCTTGGGATGAAAAAACTGAACTCAGCTTATGTACCTTGTCTGATGCCAAACCTCCAAGAGTGGGTAGACCAAAGTGGACTACGTACTCAGAGTCGACAATCCCAATATTTGCCATTCGATTTCCCTATAAGATGCATACTCACACAACTGTAAAATATTATTGGAGAATGCACGGAAAAAAGATATTGCCTTCTAAAATGGCAAACCTGTGCACAGTAACCAAGCTGGAAGTCGAGGCCCCAAGCATGGACAAGGTCATTCTGTTAAACAATATTGGAAATAAAAATCATATTGTTTATAATATATCACCAATTAAGACAAAATAAACTAAAACGAACATCCAAATATTGAGTAACACAAGTATATAATAATGCCACACCTGAATCATGTACCAAGCACAACGCCATGATTCCCTTGAGAAAACAGGAGCCATCATCTCCACAAACCTGTATTAATTATAAAATTTATCACGATTCTAACCAATTATGAAAATATATGATGGAGCAACATGATCCCTGCATTAATATGGATTTCTATGACTGAACTCACCCCGTGCATGGAGGACCGGTGCTATCTTCATAGCACCGCCTGCCTGGACCACGTAAGTTTATAGTCCTTCTGGTAGCAGAAAATAGCCAGAATATATGAACTTTAGGTTAAGAATGCAAACTACTCAATTAACAATAATAATTACAAAACCCATAAGCTTTATGTGAGGAAATACCGGTGTACTGTCGAGTTTAACTCTCGTGCCGTAAATTTGTAATGGACCTCTGATTTTTCAGGATCAATTGCTGGCTGTGAAATCTGAAGCCCTTCCTCTTTAATAATTGAGAGATATCTACAAGAAACATTGGGAGAATCAATTGTGTATTCTGAATGTGATAATATTCAACTTCTGGAAATGGATAAACTATTTGGTTTAATCTTCATTAACACTTCTGAACTTATCTACTTCGAATACAATAAATTATAACTAAGGAACTGCCATGTAATTATTGTCATGCATGTAGGTGAATTATTCATCTCTTATGAACTCACAGATATTAAAATATACCTCCCAACGTGGAAGTTTTCAACTCCAAGATCTTCATCCCAAAGGAAAATATAGGCATACCATGCAACAACATCTGGATGTAAGAACCTCTTGGCAAACCACCTAAATCAAAAGGAACAAGTACGATGGTTAAGTGCACGAGATATCTCGAGGTACGTCTAAAACTGTGTAAAACTAGCTTAAATTAGCGGCGAAGAATTAGTACCACTTGGTTTGGTTAATAGCAGAAACATGTATGGCATAATTGCTCCATTCGAACTCTTTCCAGCGATCCACGTTACCATCATAATGGAAAAGCATGATGGCAAAATCGGTCAATGGAAACTGAAAATAAGATAAGCGTGTAAACCCCAGAAGTTTATATAAACAATAAAAACAGGGTTTTAAATATCATTTCCTCACCTTCTTAACCATTTCA
This sequence comes from Fraxinus platypoda, assembly GCA_903798405.1. NCBI lineage: Eukaryota > Viridiplantae > Streptophyta > Magnoliopsida > Lamiales > Oleaceae > Fraxinus > Fraxinus platypoda. The sequence continues at coordinate 4,447 of CAIGRT010190225.1, read as the reverse complement.
TTTACATTGTGTTTCTGCTTTATTCCAACTGCAATTGCCAACAGGTTCATTGGTGACTTGGACTTCTAAAGTTGGAATACAAAATAAAAAAGATGTTGATCGGATGAATCAAATGAAACACAGTTTATGTAGCAAACCGATAAATTCAGATCCCCTATAAACAGGACGGGATACAATAAAAGACTGTTGGAAATGAAATTAGGCCGCAGCCAATGTATTGCTTAATGCACTTGGCATTATAGTCAGAAATAGGGAAAAGATCCCAGTTTTATTAAAAAGGAAACAACCCTTCTTGATTTTGTATAATGGACTGTCCAAACTAGTACTTTTACATTGATGAGAAAGGATTCATACCTTCTTTGGACGACCCCACAGTGGCCGCATCTCCAAATCGGTAGTTATAGAAACAATCCCTTTAGGCAAGGTCTCACTTCCTTCAGGTCTGCACTGATTCTAAATGGAGTAAAACAATGTAAATGGCATCATATAAGCTCAATTTTTCATGGTCAGGACTGAAGATAACACACTAAATAGCTTCAGGAAGAGATAAATAAAGAACTGCCAAAAACTTGTACAAACCTCACACATCTTAGATTTTGTGGCCTTTGTATTGTAAAACATTTGACACCCCAAAAACCTCTGCACGGAAAAATAAAACCAATCATTCATTATTCTAATTCCTTTTTGAGATTGTAGCAGCAACGAATTCAAGGGAAAATGACAACATATAACTTCTTTCCGAAAAAATTGAAGCATTGAGTACAGTTGAATCACTTAATCTAAAAGTTTAAGTTGTTGGGTCTGGAGAGTGGAAAAAGCCCCTCATAGGCTTGATACATGCATATGCGTATAAATGTATGGTCAAGACATTTGAACTACAACGTCTGTACTCTTGATATACCGTGTTGAACCAACTCATCTAGAAACTAAGTCATTAGGCGTGTAGAGGGGACAAACTTGTTTGTTTAAATCGGGATTTTACAAAGAAAAACATTTATTTCCTCATATTTAAATCTTCAATAAAAGTAACTAAGGAATTATGATAAGTTCAATATAAGACAAAACCAGCAATGAAAAACACCAAAGATTGAGAAAATAATTGAGGTTATAGAGATGGAAAAAAGTACGAAAATACCTCTTTATAATCAGTGACTAGGAATGCACTCCCAATAAAGAGAACAGCAGAAAGCAGCAGTGCTGATGGAAAGCAATTGCAAAATAATGACTTCCTCTTTGGGGGCTCCATAATTTCATTTACAAAAATCTGAAAGCATCATAAGAATTCATCAGACATAATTATCTCAGAATATTTTTTCTGGGCCTTTCAGAAAAGTATCAAAGATTATATTCATGTAACTTAAATCAATAAAAACACGCAGAATTTCGCAATATTCACTGTGAAATAATGAAAGCAAAGTCACTTACATATATCAGTGTTCAAGAAACAGAGATAAAGGGAAGAAAGGAAGGATCATCGGAGTGGAAATGATGTATAAGCAGAAGAATATGTATGCATATGTTGAGGTGGGTGAGTGTTTGTCTAGGTCAACGAGGGAGAGAGTGGATATTTTGCTTGAAAATGTTGAAAAGTTGAAAGCAGACGTAAAGTAGAAGACATTGTTTGAAATTGACACTAAAACCTGTGTAGTAAAATATTTGAGAACAAAGACCCAAACTCGCATTTGAAATAACATTTTTAAAAGCGTGTTTTGTTTTTTTATATTATGTGCCCAAGACAGCTTGCGTAATTGAGATTTTGCACTATATATATATATATATATTTGATAAATGTATATTTTAAATTTATTTTGGGCTATGAATTTATATAATTGTTAAAATTGAAAAGTGATTTTATTTATTTTGCATTTATATTTTTTTTTTGAGATTGATTAAAAATTTGGACGAAAAATAGGGTTAATGGCTGAGGTAAAGAGAAGTCGAGGGAATGAGAAAATCGGGAAAAAGAGGAGAAAATTCAATTTAGGGACCAAAACGAATAAAATTAGAATTTAGGGATCAACGGTCCATTACTTTTTTATTTTTTATTTTTCGTGCTATTCCATACATGCACGTACTCTGTTTGGCTCCATATATGTTATTAAAAGAAATAGAAAAATAATCACAAAATTTGGAGCGAGATAGCCTAATAGGGAATAATAACTTCGAATATTTTAAGTAAGAATAAAGTCTTGAAATAGAATTATAATTGAACTTACGTGAATGACAACAAGGCATGGTAGGTTAGGGACATGATTAAAATATCTCTAATTTTCGTCATGTTTACTTATTTATTTTTATTTTTCAAATACAATTTAAATTTAAAGACATAAAAAATAAAGTCAGAGCGGGACCACGTCCCCTTTCCCTACGAACTTGGTGGTCTATGAATAGGGATTTTTGCTCGTTCTAGTTTGTTTAGGATTAAGAAACCGACTCCTGCTGTGATACGAACAAATAAGCAGATTTACTACTATATATACCTCGCCATGGAATCTGATTGTCTTCTTAGGTTCATTATTTACTCGATTTGCAATCAAGATGTCTTCTTCCCAAAGATATTATTACGAATACCAATTGGCCCAACAGGACAATGACGTCATTCCACCCGATCCTGCAGATGATGTTTATTATAACATCATGGTAACATATATACTGAAAAAAAGACCAAGTCCTGGTCGAGCAGATGACGAGGAAACATTAGGATCACACTGCAGGGGCTTCTACATGCTTCCTTATGACATTATCGACCCTCAAAATTATTTAGATACAATTTTTATGTGTCTTTGGATGTGTGATGATGATGTAAGGCAAAGATTGGTACGTGAAGTTATAGATTTTCCTAATCGAATAAGGGCTGATCCGGTTAATGCTGGAAGAACAACATTCGCAATGCTTGTGTCCGTTAAGGTTTACATTGTACAACAAGAGGATGAAACCATTGAGGATGCCAGGGAGAGGTCCATTACGCGTAGTTTCTGGTGTGAAAATCCATCATTCATTCAATCGTTGGAGAAGGTTAAAGTAGAAACTGATAATTCAGAACAAGAAGAGTGTTGTATTTGTTTGAACATGCCTTGTGTTGGAGAAGAAATATCCTTCCTACCATGCTTACATTCTTATCATTCCAAGTGTATAAACACTTGGCTAGCGAACAACAACCTATGTCCATTGTGTCGCACACCTATGCCCTCGAATTAACCCTCGAGGTTTGATTGAATTTCTTTAGGAACAGTAGTATCGTTTAGCCTATCAAGATATTCCACTTTGGTGCAAAAGTTGTCTCTATGTTTCAATGCCCTTTTATTTTTATGATTTCTATTGTTCGCTGCATAATACAGTTCCTGTCTATTGCAATTCACCTTTGTTTTGTATTCATCAAGAGTTTTGGTGCTGGGATTTAAGGAATTTTAACACTCAGATGCAATGGCCAAGCTGAAATAGTAGAATTGTTTATAGCATAAGTCACTTGCATATATCAGTGTTCAGGAAACAGAGAAAAAGGGAAGAAAGGATGGGACATAGTGGAGATTTGCTTGAAAATGTTGAAATTTGTAAAATATTTGAGAACGAAGACCAAAACTCGCATTCTGAAATTCCATTGAAGTTTTGTACTTCAATATTTAGAGTGTATATTTTGAATTTATTTTGAGATTTGAATTTACATAATTGTTAAGTTTGAAAGCGTGATTTTTATTGATTTTGCATTTATATTGTTTCTTTTAAGTTGATTAAAAATTTGGATGGAAAACGGGCAAATGACTGAGGTCAAGAGAGGACGAGGGAATGAGAAAATCGGGAAAAAGAGGAGAAAATTCGATTTAGGGACCAAAATGAATAAAACTAGACTCCAAAAGTTCAATAACCGAGGATGCAAAATCTTTGAACAATAACTTTGAATTATTTATGTAAGAAGAATAGAGTCTGTAATCGAACTTAAATACGAGAATGACAATATCTTTATTTTTCATCCCATTTATTTATTTATTTATATTTCTATTTTTAAAATACAATGTAAAGTTATAAAAAATAATAAAAATAGAATAAAATATAAAGTAGGGACGGTTCACATTAATGGTCCTCCAATCACGATTCCCTACGGACTTGGTGGTCTATAAATAGGGAATTTTTGTTGGAATTATTCACGGGCACCATAGTCGACAGCACCTGTATGGTGTATTTTTTTGTCCGTTTTGATAAAAAGTCAATAAAAAATTGACAAGTGTCCAATTTGTAAAAACTCTGTCAAATTCCCCATGTTCGTGTAAGATTTTGGTTGTTCTAGTTTGATTAGGAATTCTAATACTAAGGATTATGCCAATTTGACAGAAAGTGATTGACAAATGGAATGATTTAATGTTATATGACAATAAATGATTGAATGAAAAAGTTGACCGTGTTAAAATGGTCCAATAATGAAGTCACATGTGACATTATGTCAATTATTGTG
>CAIGRT010190221.1:3267-16196 GCA_903798405.1 Fraxinus platypoda | reverse complement strand
CGGCATAATGCGCCGCCTAGGCAGGATTAGGCGCACCTATGCGCCGCCTTTTAGAATAAAAAATGCATTTTTCCTCGCATGCCAGAATTCTACGAGTTTTCTCTGCGCGTCGCGCCTAGGCGACGCATTTGCGCGCATTTTAGAACATGGCCTATTAGACATAGCTCCTCCCACTTGTTTTAACTTCATTAATATTTGGATTATGTACAGCACAAACCTCAACATTCCCACCAAACAAAGCAGCAAATGAACAACCCCTTCGGGGGTGGCCGAGTTGGTGGAGCAGGTGAACGCGGAAACCAAAGGTCACGAGTTNATGTACAGCACAAACCTCAACATTCCCACCAAACAAAGCAGCAAATGAACAACCCCTTCGGGGGTGGCCGAGTTGGTGGAGCAGGTGAACGCGGAAACCAAAGGTCACGAGTTCGAATCCCCTGCCAACACTTCCTCGGTCGAGCCCGTGGCACCGGGCTTGCCTAGTGCGGTTTATCTCTCCTGTGTGGTTTACGGGCTACTGCACATGGAGCGGAGTTTACCTAGTGTGCACTCACTGTGGTCGGACCTTTACCCCTTCGGGGTGGTCGGGGCTCCGCTGGCGAGTAGCGGCTGTGGATTTCTACGTCAACAAAAAAAAAAAAAAAAAGCGGCAAATGAACAGAAAGATAGTCCATAACTTTGAAATCCCACCAGCCTCAATGTCATGTCTGACAGGAATTGGGATGATAATTTCAGTCATGATTTATATTTACATAAGCATGTATGTTCTTCATATAGGGGATCCAGCGTATTACATTTCCTAATTTCCAGGGGGGCAAGACAACTACTCGATGCTTCTCATATATGTTTCTTGAGAAGAGCATATTCAACACTGTAAAGTTGAGTAGTCATTTTTGCAGAATTTTTTGGAGTTTCAACAAACTTAGGCCAAAGGTATAAATAATCTTTTAACGGATTTTGCCTCTCCACGGTCTGATCTTGTCACTGCAACAACTTTTTTCCAATTTCCCTTCTCATCAATAATACACACAGACAGTCCCTCCGTCGAACGCAGAAACCGCAGGAACAACGTTTGAGTCACTTCAATCTAACACTTCCTTCACTCTCACGCTATGTTCAAGTGGCATAATATACAAAACTCACATCAAATCTACAGCAAATCCAAAGAATTAAAGTCTGAATCCTTCAGAGTATGAAGGAAATGGGCAATGGAGGGTCGGCAGATCTGTTCAAACCGCAACTTTCATCAAATTCTCAGGATTTATACTCGTATCGGTGATTTCTTCTACTTGGGCAAGCATTTTTCCGATGGTTCTTCACAGCAACTCGTTTTTTTCTCCTCCCGCCAAAACCCAGATCACAATGAAATTACTGGGCCACTTCCCTTATAAAAGACACTTCTTCAGCCCAAAATAATGAAAAACGAGAACAGAAAAGCATAGTATCAGTTTCACAACCACTGCATCAGTCGCCGACTCCGGCGGTGAAAACGATGGGGGTGGTGGATGAGAATAGGGTGATGGCGGAGGATTTTGATGTTTGGGGGGGGTATGATACGGAGGTGGTAAAGAATGGGGGGAAGGCAAATGATATGGTTAGAGTTAGATTTTAACAAGTTTCAGTTGTGCCCAGAGAGTAGGAGTACATTCCCTGTTTGGACAACGAGGAGGCAATTAAGAAGTTGAAATCCACAGAGAAAGGGGAAAATTTTGAGCGTCATTGCCCTAAAAAAGGCAAGGAAGTGAATTGCTTGGTCCCGTCTCCTAAAGGATATCAGACGCCCATTCCATGGCCCCAGAGCTTTGACGAGGTAACTTATTATCTGCAAGGATAATATCTGTTTTTGGTGTTTTAGGTTGTGTGTTGAAGAAAGTGGAGAATTTGATTGAATGTTACAATGTTCTTTTGTGGGAATGCAAATAAAATGTTATTTCTTGGAGTTTTACTGAAACTTAGTAATTGTATACAGAAATGGGTATGATTACTTGCTTTTTCTGCAAAAATGTGACTTAATAGTGTTATTTGTGGCTAGTTTCAAATATAAAAGTAAGATTAAAAGCTATAATTGGTATAACATGAAAATGCAAATGATTCGAATGATAATGTGTTTTCATGGTGAAATGGTAAAATTAGAATGATTATTTGAACCAGTTTATGGAATTTTTGTGGCCTTTCCTTGTAATAACATCCAGGTTTGGTTTAGCAACGTTCGTCATGCAAGTTTAGCTGAGGATAAAGGGGGTCAAAATTGGATCACTAAAGACAAGGACAAGTTCAAGTTTCCTGGAGGAGGCACACAATTTATACATGGGGCAGATCAGTACTTGGATCAGATTGAGAAGGTGTTCCTATTGTTTTGATTAACATTAACCGCTAGACTGCTAGTACTGTAAAGTACAGAATGAGCTTTGACTTTTCTAGTTTCGATAATTGTCTAGATGATCCCTAAAATCGCATTCGGCCGCCATACCCAAGTAGCTTTGGATGTTGGCTGCGGTGTGGCAAGTTTTGGTGCATATCTATAGTCACAGAATGTTACCACCTTATCTGTAGCTCCAAAAGACGTTCATGAGATCCAAATTCAATTTGCACTTGAGCGTGGTGTGCCTGCAATGGTGGCTGCTTTTGCAATACGACGATTACTGTATCCAAGTCAAGCATTTGACTTGATACATTGTTCAAGATGTAGAATCAATTGGACTCGAGATGGTTTGTTTTCCTATCTTGTGTGCTATTTTATGACTTTATCTTAATATTATTGATTGTTAGAGAGCTTCAGTGATTTCTTCATGCTCTTTGCATATTATACTCCCTTTCTCAATTATTATTTTCTATTTTATAAAACTGAATTAATGTGCAAGTGAAATTTTCTTTAGGTTCTATATAATCCTCAAACGAGATTTGGTTCATGGGATTTTGTACTCCCAGAAATCAAAGAATTTCTGGGGAACCGGTAAAGCCAGTTCATCCTTTGAACTGGAAACTGAGATCATAGTAAATGGTTGTAATCCATAAGTCTGTAGAGGGTCCGTGACCAAAAAAATAGTTTAGGGAACTTCTCATGTCAGTTCAAATGAGATTTGGTTCATGGGATTTTGTACTCCCAGAAATCAAAGAATTTCTGGGGAACTAGTAAAGCCAATTCATCCTTTGAACTGGAAACTGAGATCATAGTAAATGGTTGTAATCCATAAATCTGTAGAGGGATCCGTGACCAAAAAAATAGTTTAGGGAACTTCTCGTGTCAGTCTCAAAAGTCCAAACCATTTAGTTGTGCATTTTATGACTGTATCCATGTTATCTTAATTTTGGCTCTTCATTATGAAGACAGTTATCAGTTTCTAGTTACTGTGGAGTCCGGTCATCTTTCATGAAAAATCCAAGGGCTAGGATTGTTGGTTTTGAAATAATTGTTTCAAGTCATATCTCAACGTCTTGTTGTCCTAGATGGGGGAAATATATTATTATTTGAAGATATCTTGATGTTTATCTATCATCCTTGCGACATGATACTGCTCATACTTTCATTATTTATTTAAGCGTTCCCTGCTTAAATTTTGTACTATTTTTGGTTCAGTGAAATATCAACTGCTGTTTATGATCTTTACTGATGTTAAACTCTCATTTGTTCCTTTATCTTTTCAAGTGCCACATCAAAGATTGGATCTTGCTACTTGAGGTCAATAGGCTTCTCCGAGCAGGTGGATACTTTGCTTGGGCGGCACAGCCTGTTTATAAGCATGAAGCACTTCTCGAAGAGCAATGGGAAGGTAAAAAAACACTGAAACTGTGCACAACTCAGAAATCGGCAATAGTTTATCCATGAGTCAAACAGTTCCTCTTCTTTTGGTCTTGTCATCTGTGAAAAGAGCTTAGTTCTTGAGCTTTCTGTAACTCACCCTATTTTATGTCCATTACATTGTAACTAATTGAGCAAGGGCTCCCAGATTATATGTTGAGAAATTGAACTTTAGCAGATGGCACACCATCTAGGAGCAAGAGCAGTTTTTGTTAAACCAATTTCTGTTGATTGTTTCCAGAAATGGTCAACCTTACCGGTCATCTTTGTTGGAAGCTTGTTAAGAAGGAGGGATACATTGCTATATGGCAGAAGCCCTTAAACAACACCTGCTATTTAAGCCGTGAGGAAGGAACCAAACCACCATAATGTGATCCGGACCATGATCCAGACAGTGTGTGGTATATTTTGTGTTGTTTTCTGGTTTTATCTTTTCTGTAAGTGATAACATGCAACAGATTAACATAGATGTTCCATGTTTTTGTTATTTTCTGTTAAATCTATCTGTTCGGCAACTAATGCATAAGCAAATGAGGGGCAAGCGGGAGATAGATCTTAAGCTAAAATTGCTAGCATAATTTGGTCAATGTCTTCATGCATTCATATGCTATTCTAGCATGTAATGAGTGGAGATTCAATAGGTTCTTTGAAAGTTTTATCGAATTATGGGTTAACTTAAATCTCTCCAAATTTGGCTCATCATTGGCATCATCTAATGCTGTTATCAATTAGAAACTGCAGTTAACCACAGAAATTGATCTATAATATTAGGGGTAAAATATGTTAAATTCGATAATCAGGTTGAGCATGCTTCTTTATTACTGGAGCAAGAGTGCAGCTGTTATGAATGTTTTATTTAATTACCGTATTGCTAACTGTGTGCTGGGTTTTAGGTAGATGCTCTAGGAGTGCTGTTACCTTGGGAATGTTTCAAGAGAGTTTTCCTAAATAGGTATAATATCTGATTAAGTAAATATAACCCTCAGCCTCAGGAAGATTGAAATTAATCCTTTTTTATCTTGAACTCCTCTCTCATGTTCTTGAATATGTATGCTGACATGAGTAATAAACGTGAGACATAGAGATGGTTTTCTATTCAGAAAAATGATCCACAAAATATTGAAAATTGTTGTTTTTCTAAACTGCATGAAAGAAATGTGGAAGAACTACAAGTAGTTATAGTTTGACTGGTTTCCATCGAATCATCCCAAATGTTAATGGGAACTTTCTAATGTGAATCTATACTAATTATTTAAAAAATTGTAAATTGTTGCTCACGAATGTCTTTGCCTTCCATTTTATGCTGATGATTAAATTTTGCTTCCAACTGAGTTGTTTACAAGAGCTGTCTTTGCATTTTTTCTGTCCCCATTGTATTGATAGATTCCGCTCCCAATTATGTTAGGTATGTATGTTGATTTAAAGGCGTGCATAACGCGATTGCCTGAGGAAGGATATGGCTTGAATATTATCACCTGGCCAGCACGGTTGCAGAATCCTCCAGTTCGGCTCCAGAGTATACAGATTGATGCTTACATGTGAAGGAATGAGCTTTTCAGGGCAGAATCAAGATATTGGCATGAAATAATTGAAAGCTATGTACGCACATTACATTGGAAGGAGTTCAAACTTAGAAATGTGTTGGATATGAGAGCTGGCTTTGGAGGGTATTTTCTTTTTTGCTTCCTATTTTGTTAAGCAGCTATAGATTATGTATTGGACATCACTTAGTATTTTGTTAATTTTCGTGTTCAGTCATTTGACTCTAAACAATTGATTCTCTGGCAGATTTGCAGCAGCACTAATCAAAAATCAATTGGATTGCCGGGTTCTCAATGTCATCCCTGTAAGTGGACCCAATACATTGCCCATTATGCTACTGTTTGATTTTCATTTTTTTGCATAAATTCTACTTCTGCTACAGTAGAACCTGCAAAGACACGCAATCCCCTCAATCAATGTTAGAATTCCAACCAGGCCTCATAATGCCGTTGGAAACGTTGGGTGACTACTTTGCCCTTTGCTATCAATTTTTGCAAATACAAATAGGACAGATTCATTCCTTTGTGATAAACATGATAAATGAAGGGCAAAATTGGGAAATTGTCTTTAGATATTGAAAGTCAACGAAAATTTCATGAGAAATCACGACACCACCGTACCTCCATTGTCATGTATGGCCCGCCTCTGTTGCCACAATTCAACACAAAAAAATGGTCCAATTGTCAGATGTCACTGTAGGAAAAGGAGAATTGAACAAAAAAAGGAGGGCCAAACACACGCTATATATGACCGTGGTCTTATTGGAGTCATGCATGACCGGTATGTATTTGACATTAGTTTGTATGATATTCTTGTAGTTATTGTTTCATGCGTGTTCCATTCATGCACATTTTCTTTCTTGCATTGTCTGACCCATGCTCTCCCAACTCCAATAAATAAATGCCACAAACTTTTAGGGAGGACGAGAAATAAATGTGGAAATGGACCCTCATGACTGAAACCTTTTCACAGTTTTGTTTCCCAAAATGTGCATTAATTACATTTGGTGGTTCCAGGCATGGATTTGTGTGCTATTGTTGAGCAAATGAACTGTCATTAGATGTTTGTATATTGAGTTTCACTTCACTTTTCAGGTGTGAAGCATTTGACACATACCCAAGAACCTATGTTTACTGCATGCTTCTGGCCTGTTCTCCATTGAAGGTACTCTAGTTCTTTATTTCCTACAAAGACGGTAAATTTCAATAATGACAATATCAGACTCGAGAAATTTCAGTTTTAAATGTTGGCAATAATAACTCATTTCATATTGTTTAATGATTGATAAAAAGTATTTTTTGACATTTCAATTGAAAGCATTTGATCTGTATCTTTTCATGGATGATCTTGTTTAAATAGTCCATTTTGTTTTAGTTGTATGCAGAAGTTTTATACATAAGAATTCTTTTGGTTTCTTTACCTCAGATGCAATATCGACCATCATGCTTGAAATGAATCGGGTTTTAAGGCCTGGTGGAGGTGTATACATTTGAGATTCTCTTACTGTTATGGATGAACTGCAAGAAATTGCAACGGCGTGGGTTGGCATGTATCAATTCGAGACACATCCGAGGCCCTCATGCCAGTTATAAGATATTGACAGGTGACAAACGCCTCCTACAAGCATGAAGTAAAAAGACACGGGTTCAAACCATAGCTTCTGTTTGTACATGCAAGGCAGGAATAAGGGTGAGGGAGTAAACATTGCTGTGACTCCATTGCAAATTGAGCTTCAAACATTCCATAGGAGTGACTGGTATCACTTGTATAGCAGTTTACAGATATCGGAAGAATGGTAAAACCCGACATTTAGTTACTACTTTACAAGTATAAGATAGGTATAAGTTAGCTTTTGTGGTCACATTTCATAGAATTTTTATATTTTGCCATTTGTGTAATTGTCAAATATGTGCCAGGCTTCAGTTTTCGTATTCATTCTGCTGAATAGTGTAAAACAGTCTTGTAAACTAATTCTTTATTATTTATTCTTAGTTAGTTTGTTTATTTTATAAAAAAGTGTTTGAATTTGAACCTTTATCGCTTCATAGTAATAGCTCTGCTAAGTTCGTGATCCATCAACACTCGTACATAAAGCGTTAGACCGTTTATGGTGAGAAAAGCGACATAGGTATCTGAAAAATCAAATCCAAAATCTGGTTTGTTATAGCAGAAGAATGATTGCTTTAAGGGTTCACTCATAGCATCGGCACTTTTGCTCACTCTTCTTCATTTGGCTAGTCCATCAAGCTAATTTAGGGAGGGCTATGGGCTTCTAGTTTTTTCCAAGTGCTATTTCAATCAATGAACCTAATCTAACTTCTTGAATTCAAAATTATCATCATTGTTCCAAGAATAGGCGCTATAGTATGTTTGTGAGTGCTCAAAAGCTCCTTGTATACTTCCAAACACCCACTTATTAGATTTTTTCGGTTGAAACTTGAAAGCCTAACATCATTCCTATTGATTGACGTGACTAAAAAAAACACAAAAATGATTTGCAACAAGGTCAAAATCCAGCACTCCAAAATCCAACCTCGAGCTTAATGTGCTCGACGTTTCCTAGCTCCTCTTGGCTCGACGTTTCCTAGCTCCTCTTGGAAACTACCACGGCCTTAGGGACACTCAAACTTGAGGTCGCCACTTGATAATCACACATCAATGAAGCTCGAGGTATGAACTCGATGTCTAGATAGGATCTCGAGATTTCAGTCTATAGCCGCATTGCATACTTCCATTAACCATCAAAATGACGCTAATGTTGACTTCAACGCACTTTGTTTCGTGTCTTAAGAAGATCGAGGTCGAGCCTATCCTAGCAACCCTAATGTAGTAGTCCAATGTGGAGGAGCTTATTTCACTAAGCCTAGGTCGATCATGACTCGTGAGGTCAAGCCCATTCTCTCGATTATAAGGTCGAGGTTGAGCCCATGCCGGATCCTGGAACGACCATCACCCTCTCTCATGCTTGTCCATGCCTATATTTACGAGGTCTTGTTCTTCAAAGATTGAAGAGAATGTTACGTTTCAGTTTATATCCCATAAAATAATGCCTGATGTAACAGTTAGGTCGAGTGGGATGAAGATTTTTCTTTCATGAGTAATGAACTGATAATACATTTACAACAATTCTTCATTGGAGTTAACATCCAATATTACAAATAAAAAATTATTACATAAAATTAATATTTTTTAGAAGTTTTGTTCTTCATTTTCACTCTCTTTCCTTCTTCAAGGAAGCCGGAGAAATTCTTCAACTACTACATTCTTGTTGAATGTAAAAATTGGTAAATCTCTATAGTTCCTTCCTCAAATCAACCACGACAACACTAACGTTATCGCTGCTATGTCGGGCCAAGGCCAGCTTAGTCAAGAGAATTGACGCATCTGAACATGCTTTGTCGGAGCTCTCACCGGCGGCAGTCACTGTTGTTTCATTGCCTGGAGATTGCGGTGGGGATGAAGGCTTCCGGGACTGAAGGCACATACGCGCCACCCCACACGCCACCTCATTCGTAACCACATCCCATAGCCCATCACTAGCCAAGATCAAACATTCATCTTCTGCTGTCCTTTCTGTTATGGTCACGTCCGGCTCCGGTATCACATATGGCTTCAAATAGTTATCTCCGATTGCTCGAGACATTGCCAATACACCAAGAACTCTAGGCCCATCCCAGAAAATGACCCGGCCACCCGCTTGGTTAATTCGATCGAGCTCATCGGGTCGATCAGGCTTATGATCGGTGGAAAGGGGAATTGCAACACCGTTCCTGCAAAGGACGGCGCGAGAATCACCGCAATTAGAAACGATAATTTTGTCAGGCGTTACCACCGCCACGACGGCTGTGGATCCAACGGCGTCACAATGAGGAGTTTGAAGCTCACATCTGCAAGTAGCGGTGGGAGCTCCAGTAGACCATTCTGTTACCTCCTTGTCCATTTCCATAAAACTCTTGAACATAATTTCGTTCCATGAAGGATCCTCCCCACTTTTGAGCTCGTCTTTCACTATTTCATGCATTCGTTCTTTGCACTTGGTCGCCACCTATAAACACCCAAATCGAAATGAATTCATCAACTTGTTCAGAAGTTTAAAAATAATTTATAATAAATAATAATTACTCACATGTGAGCAGCCATGGCCATCGTATACTCCAAAGAAATGTAACCCAGTTGAGATATCATTGCTTTTGCCGCGGAAAAAAGGGTGAATTGCCACTGCATCTTCCATATCTCTTCTTCTTCCACAAACCGATGTCATGCCGAATTTCGGCCACTCCAGAACCCGATTGAGCTCAGTTACGGTTTCTGGCACAAGCTGTTTCTCTTTTACTTGGCAATTCTGATTTGCGTTTATGCACCCACGAGGAGTAGAAACCGGAAAAGTCACCTGTATCTTCTGCCTCTTCTTTTTACCGTTCTCTAGCGGCGGATCCACCGAGGAATTGGAGTGTAAAAACTTGAACTGGTGAATTTCCATTCTTCTCCTCCTACCGGGTTTTGAACTCCGGTCCCCAGGTGCAGTCGTTTCTGTCTCAGCAATATTCACCTCACAGCACATACGCGCCATGGAATATCAGTCTAGTAGAAGTATGGGACTTGAATGATAATACAATAGTTAAACAATCCTATCCTGGTGAAGAGAAAGAGAAAAGGGAGAAGAAATCAGCAGACAGACGAAACAAAAAAGATACGAAAATCTGGTGCGGACCCAGAAAATGAAGCTTTTCGGAGAATTGAGGGGGAGACCACATTATAGTTTGATTGAAGTAGGGTGATGACGTGTTGCGGGTAGCTGCCCATCACCGTAAGGGCAGACTGTATCCGACACATGTACAGTTGGTGTGACGTCGAAACATGAATGATCTTGGCCATCTATTTATCTGTCTACGTGGACCAATTAGAAACCAACACGGCATTCTGCAACAGAGTTCCTCTATGACGCGCATGTGGTCCAGGCCCAGGAGAGGAATCCTCATTATCTGTTATTTATCCCCTTTTCTAATTTTTCTTTTTATTTTATTTTATTAGAATTCTTTAGTATTATGCCACGTGTCAGGATCGTGGAGTACGAGAATCGTGTTTGGTACTCTCTTTATAGCGCGTCATTTTACTCTCTTAAAATAAGGGTGTAAAATACGCAGATGTGTGTACATGAGACACGTGTTGGGAATCAATGCAGCAAAAGCGTGTAGGTAAGTCGAGGATATTTAGACACGCACATGAAGAGAAGTCAACATCCGAAATATGTTTTAACTCTGCACTTGACACGTGTCCATCACTTACGTGGACCTGATGAAGCTGCAAACCTAGTTCTGTTTATTCGTAAATGCCCAAAATATCTTTCTCTCTCCGAAACGGCAAAACTATGTCCTCACACATTATAATGCCCTTGTTTGAGACTTTTTTTTTTTTTTAATGGAAAAAATACACTTTTAAATAGTGTTTTGATTTTATTTTAATCACACATTTTTTAAAAAAATAATATTATATGCAAATTCAAAATTTTTCTTTATTTTTTAACCATACATTTTTCATCAATACATTATTAAAAAATACATTTTTTTGACAACAATGGGGTTCGAACAAGCCAAATATTTATTTCGTTTAATTTAACTTTTGGTCCATAAACTTTAAGTGGAACATCAATTGAAACACCTAACTTTAATTCGTCTCAATCACACTGTTTTTAGTATTAGTCACTCCATTACCCGTGTTACCATAACGAGGTTTTTGTTTTGTCCTACCAATATTTCACCAAAAGCTATATCTAAAACAAATAATACGTCTTTGTGAACTCTTCCGATTGTTTTCCTCTATCTTTCACTCCAAGTTGTGAACTAATGAATGCTAAAAATTGTCATTGTCGTATATTCGTTGCTACTTGAGTACGGTTAACTTCTCATTCATTCTTGTAACAGTCACCTGTAATTCACAAAAGTGTGTTTGTACCCCTCGAGGTCGAGGGACTACACAATTCTTTGTTAGTCTTATTTCGAGGTAAATATATGTTAATTAATTTTGGAGATAATTTAGAGTTGCAACAAGTATGTTCCGTCGCATTAATGATCGTTTATTTGGAAATACGATTTATATTCAATTTTACCCCATAACATTATTAGGTAAAAAAAATTACATGAAAGCGTAAGACATATTAGAATGATGGCAACTTTTGACATTAATGTATCATTGTGATGTTAAGTTTAGGAATAAAGATTTTCAGAATGACTCTCATTGAAAATAATTATTATATATATATTTATCTGCTGTTGGGAATTGAACGATTTTATAATAATTGTTGTATATATTTCTAGAATTAAGCTTATCTGACAGAAGAAATTGCCAGAATGGATAACAGAAGCACGGGTGGACTGATTGTTAGAATTAGTTAAGTATTAAATCATGAAAAGTGACTTTCGTGTCAACTTCGATCAAATATTCGGATTTGACTCGATAGTCAAATTATGAAAATAATAGACTAACTTGTTCTACTTGTCGAGAAAATCGCCATAGTATATTTGGAATCTTCAAACTAATTCCGAGTGAATGAGAAATTACGATCTAAATTTTGAAGAAAAGAGAGAAAACTGACTAGAAATTTGTCCAACTCCGTCGCTTGCCTAATGCTCTAATGAGGAGGTTGTCAATTGAGCGACAGGCGAGCGATAGCATCTCTGTTTCTGACGCTCCCGACGCAAGGGCGACATGCTAGCTACAGCAAAAGTTGCGACACTTGGCAAAGATTGCTGAGTTTGAGGCGCAACACTTCACTCACAACATTTCCTCATCTATAAATTAGACCTTCGAGACGTTCATTTGTTCATTCCAATGATATGTAATCATAGCATAACACTAAAATCATCTTGTCTTAGCCAAAATTCTGCATAAAAACTTGTTTTTCCATTTTTCATAAGGAGTACAAAAACCGATCTTCGGTTCGTTGTTATTGTGTTTTGAAGTACTATTAACACAAGAAGATTATTGTTGTATCTTGAAAGTCGACTGCCATTATCTGTGTGTACCATTGCGAGACAAATTCGACTTAAGGACAGTTAACTTTTATCTCGATTTTGCATACATTTCTTTTGGCATTGCTTTGACATTCTTTTCATTTGGTGTTTTTCAATTATATCCTTACCGTTACTCTGTCCAATTTTTTGGTAAGTTGATTTTTTGGTTTAAAGTATCACTCAAATCCATCATCTTATTCAACACTGATTGTATTGGCTGCCAAAAAACTGTTTTTTTTTTTGTTTTTTCAAGGACAAATCAATGCCTAACATCTCTGCTTCTATTATGCAATATGTGAACTCCTTTTGTCAATGTAGCAAAACCCTTATTTCTATGGGAATAAATAAACTATGGGGGTGCATAGGTGCTACCAATGTAGTACATGTGTAGTTGATTTTATTTTATTTTTTTGTCTATGTCCAATGGAATGATGCCACATTCTCCCTGTAATGACCCTGACTACACTTTCCTATTACATCAAGCAAGGTTCTATTTCTATAAATATTGGATTTCTTTGCTTGTACAAAGCGGAGATGTCAGAATTTCACCATTGGTTTGCTTTTTTTTTTTTTTTTTT